>PVHP010005835.1:40249-63245 GCA_004024765.1 Zapus hudsonius
ACACGCCGCTGGGATGAATCTCCAAACCACGCACGATTATGGGAGGAAAATATTTATTGAGCAGATCCAGGGGAAGAAGTTAAGGGAAAAAAGGCTGGCCCCTTTCACAGATCCAAGCAGAGACAGACAGAAGCCCAGCACCAGCACCACAAGCAAGCACACTGTAACACACTGATTCACAAAATGCAGAACTCCAGGTTAGGGTTCCAGCTCTTCTTTTGCATATCTATCCTTACTATTTTACATCCAAATTAGAAAGGGTCAGTCCCCAGGAGGCTAGGCCAAAGTGGTACTTCCTCTAGCCAGAAACCTGGAGACAACTAATAATTTTAATAAATCCTTAATTCTTTGGGGGGACATTATTCAAACTACCACAGTTGGTTTTGTATATACCTGTCCCTAAGTGGCACAACTTCTAACCCAGAAACCTTCAACATAGTAATTCATAACAGATAACTGACCAGTGTTCAAGACCTTCCTGAAGCCCTTGGCTCTCCTTTTCCAACCTGAATTTCTTTTTCCAGGGCAGGTACCACTTGCCCCGAACATCCCTCAGCCATCATCCTGGCAGCTCTCTCCACTTCCTTGCTGTATTGGAGCCTCGATTGCCTGTTCCATGTTTTTCTCTTTCTTGTTTTAGGCCCTTCCTTTGGTGGCACACCCTTCCTGAGAAATGGGGCATGTGAGGTAAATTTACTGAGCACTTTCCTGTCTGAAAATATCTTCATTCTACCCTTGCATTTGTTTGTCAGTTGGGCTAAAAATTGAATTCTAGCTTAAAAATAAGTTTTATTCTGAAAAAAAAATTTAAAAAAAAATAAGTTTTATTCTGAATCTAAAGGCATTCAGCCATTTCAATACTTCTGCTTACAGTTTCAATGTCATTCTGATTCCCTACTATTTTGACCTGAGCACTGTTTACTCTGGAGCTCAGAGATTCACAGGTGATGTGCTTTGCTTGGAGCCTTTCTTGGTGGTTCTCACTGGTCATTTTATCCTAATGGTCTGTGGAATGTTCTCTTGCTGTTTGTCCAGGATCCTGATTCTCTCTTCTTCTTTGTGGCTCCTTTCTTGGATGCACTTCTGGATTAATCTCACGTTTTCTTATCTGTCTTTCCTAATACACAATGTGTCATTTTGCTTTGCTTTCTGTAAGAAAGTCCAAGCTCCTTGGCTTTATTTACTGCTCTGATATTCACTACAGAGCCCAAACTGGCCTTAAACTTTCAACAACCCTCCTACCTCCAACTTACAAGTGCTGGTTTACAGGCATAAACCACCACACCAGCTATATTGATTTATTACTCTAAGAGCTTCTATTTTGAATTTCTAAAAAAACTCCCATGTTTTAAGTTTGTTCTAATTTTATTGTACCTATTTTTTATTTCATGGATGTGGAATTTTTTAAATCTCTCTGTAGAAATTAATCATACTTCATTTGAAGTTATCATTACATTGTCTCTTCCCTGCTAATTTCTTTGCTCTATCTTTCATCTTGGATATTGTTCTCAAATCGAGTGTCCTGAAGCTCTGAGGAACTATTCCCAAAAAGATGTTGAGACACCCAACAGTTTTTCTAGGATATACCTGAATTTTACTTGCCTTTTATTTTAAACCCTTTAATTTCTCTGCAGAAGCATCTTCTAAGCATCATCCTAGGATTGTGAGCCTCAATGTGACCTTCAGGATGGCAAGAAGAGGGCTTGGAAGCCTCTGATGATCAGATTCTTGCTGGTGGCTCCTGCTTCCCTGTCTTCTATGATGTCTTCCAGATCTGGTTCTGTCTGGTTCAGATTTGGACAGAACAAAGCACCCGCACTTGGGAATGAAGTAATGGTGGTTAGCTTAGTGGACTGAGGAGGTACTTTGCTTCAGTGTCTCCAGCTTCTGAGCCTTTCCAGAACTCTGAAGAACGGTTAGCTGGGGGCTCACAGCAACCTTTCCTATTGTGCTTAAACCATTATTGCTCCTTCAATAGCTTTCTATCAAGTATAAGTTGATTGATATTGATGTACTTTCTCTTGGCTACTTTGTTCATTTTTGTATTCTTTCACTACACTTACGTAGGCATTCAGGATAGAGTGCCGATAAGTGTGCGTGCTTGCATATGTGTGTGTGTGTGTGTGTGTGTGTGTGTGTGTGTGTGTGTGTGTTTTCAGTGTCCCATATTTAAGTGGCTGTGAATCTTGTAATTTTGTTAACGACTACTTCTGATTTGCAGGTCATTTTTAAGGGATTTCAAATCAACATAATGATAAATAAAATTGCTGTGGGAAATTACATGCCATATCCCCATGACATTTATTTCAGTGTTGATACTTGCAAAGACTGGATTTTTCCAGCCCCTACCATATAAAAGTTGGATGTGCCAATCAGGTCCAGAGTTTATCATTCAGTTCTATGGTAACAACTCTCCTGGGACTTAGCACAAACCTTTACAAATAAAACTGAAAAGCAATGAACAGGACAGTGGTTTTCTTGTTGCCTTTAATAAATATTTAAATGTTCACCTATAATGTGCAACCAACTGTTGGGAAAGCTGTAGAAGAGAACCCAGTAATCTAGAGAGTCCCCATCCAGCAAGGAAGGCTGAGGAGAAACCAGGTTATGACACACAACAGAATGACTCTTAGTGTAGAAATTTGTGCCTCAAGTAATGGAAGTACCAGTAAAAATGCCTGAGGCATTTTCTCTTGGGGCTGGAGAGTAGCTAAAGGCACTTTTGGGCAAAGCCTGATGGCCTGGGTTTGATTCCTGAGTACCTATATAAAAGCCAGGTGCACAATGGAGCAGGAGGCCCAGGTAAACCTATACACTCTCTGTGTCAGTCTATCTGTGTCTCAAAGAAATAAATATTTTTTAAATGCCTAGGTCATTTTCTCTTTGTGCTAAACATGTAGGTAGCAGTGGAGTCCAAGGTGCTGGCTACTGAGCAGTTTGGAAATGGTTGACATTGCTGTAACATTTTAGCAATACCTGTACCTCCTAGAGGATAACCCCAGAGATGCCCCTCAGAGCTGATTCACTGATATGTTGTTGTTGTGTGGCTTAGAATCAACCCATTCTCTCCTGGAGCAAGACTGGAGAGGCTCATGACACACACAAGAAACTTGCAAGACTCAGGAAGCTCCTGATACTTATATGCCTCAGCAGGTCCCTCCCCAAGGTGATCTGTGTTGTAAACAATTGCTGGGGGAAAAGGAGACTCCTTGGGGGTATAGCTGCAGCAGGAGGCAGTATTTGGGAGTCATCAATGCTGGCCTGGGGGACTTTGTTCTTATCAGCGACACCAGGACACTGAGTGGCTTACCAAGCTGGACTTGGACAGAATCGTTTCTTTGATCTGCCATTGGTCTATCAGAGGTGACTAGAAATAGACTTCCACCACAGGATACTCAGATGGGTTCTGAAATGTTCCTCAGTCATGCTATGAAGACAGTGGTTACATTGTTGCTAGTGTCTGTAAATGTGCCAGTGTAGTCTTTGAGGGTAGGTCCAAGGTCTTGCCCTGATATTTAAATAAAGTTGAATCAGAAAGAAAGGTACTGGTTTAAGATGAGGATCCCATCACATTTCCACAGGAACAATTGTGTGTGTGTGTGTGTGTGTGTGTGTGTGTGTGTGTGTGCATGAACACACATAGATGTGTGTATTCTCCAGAGGAAATTGCTGGCCTTCAAACAAAAGAGATTTCCAATAACATTTTCTTCTTTGTTTTTTGTTTCTCAAGGTAGGGTCTTGCTGTAGCCCAGGCTGACCTGGAATTCACTATATGATCTCAGGGTAGCCTCGATCTCACAACAATTCCCCTACCTTGGCCTCCCAAGTGCAAGGATTAAAGGAGTGTGTCACTACGCCCAGCTCTGATACCATTTCAGGCACATAAACAGATGAAATTTTAATGAATTTATAAGGTAAAATCTTCAGTCATTATAACTATCTCTGCCTCCCTGTGGTGTCCAAATTAGTTGAAGGCTAGATTTTTTTCAGCCTTATGGTATTGAGATTAGAACAATTGCTTACATTTTACAGAATATGAATTAATTCTCCTTTTCTAGAATATGTATGAATACTCCAAGTTTCCACTATTTTCAAAAAGCTACAGTGTGGTTGTTGATCTTCAGGACAGATGCAGGGGCTGGGGGGCTGCTTTTTAAGGACAAGAGTGATACACTGAGGTTATCACATACACGTTGGGTACCATGGAGGTGTGCTCTCTCTTTCTTCCTCTTCCTCTTCCTTTCTCTCTCATCTGCACTTGGCCTGATTAATAGAAGGGATCTGGTCATTCTCTCCAGCAGAGCCCTCCCAGTAAAGCCCTCCCCTGCCTGCAATCATTCACCCCCTATGCTTGGGACTCCCAACTGTTTCAAAGGACCAAGCATTCCAAACACGCAAAGATTTACACGAGAGGGATCACAGTGTGCTACTTCAAGTCTGAGGTAACTCTCTGGAGTCTCCAGTCTGCTGTCTGTTTAGGCTGGACCTTAAAATTCTAATAATGGTACCATTTATCCAGAAAATTCTTGAACTCTTTGAAATATACAGTGTAAGTCATACCATGGCATGGTTATTTGCCAACAGTGGCTTATGGCGTTTAGGAAAGCTGGTTAGTCCACTGGGGTTTCTGCTGAGGGTCCTCGGGATGTAGAGTGAAGAAATCCTGGCTGCAGGTGTGCTTGGCTTCAGAGGGGCTTTGGTTTCTTGAGTCACACTGTCACAGACTTCTGAGCATTTTCATACAGCTAGCACAATGAATGACTCCTCCAAGGCCACCTTGAGCTTTCCTGGATCTTTCTCTTCTTGTTTTGCACACACTCTGTAATCTTTTGCTTACATTGGAAGGAAGGTCTGGAAACTGCTTTTGTCCACTGAAGAGGAGCAGTTTCTCAGGAAGTTCTGGGTTGTTGAAGTGACTGTAATTCTTCCCAAAATCTTAGCACACAGGGTCCAGGTACAAATGTATCCACATGCCTGTTTAACCTTGGCTAGCTCAGATGACAGGTTTGGGCTGGATTTTCAGGCTTGTACTAATGTTGGCCTACTCCAATATTTCTGTTTCATTGACAATGTTATAATCTCTTGTTTTATTTAGCATTTAGAAACAACCAAACTTTCCTCGTGACCTTGAACTAGAAGCATAGTATGGAGAGGACTGTTGTTGTCTGGCAGGATTTACAAAAGCAGCCCTAGCTGACAGAAGCCACTCCAGATGGCTAAACAGAAAGGCTGGATCGTGGGCTTCCAGAGCCTTTGAATTCTGTCAGCATCAAGTGCAGCTCCCTGCTTCTTTGAAACTCATGCTGTCTGTATGCAGACATAATTAAAAGATTAAAGAGACCTCTCCCCAATGTGAAGCTGGTCTCTTTTTAATCAGGGAGATTGATTTTTCAATTTCAATGTGAAGGTGGAATTTTAAATAATTGATAGAGTAGAAATCAGTGGCTTGTCACATTTTGGCTCAAAGAATAAAGACCAGAGGAAAGAGGGGACAGCATGTTCATCTTCTCGGAGTTCCTATGGGAAGGAGCACACCAGGAGCATGATTTGGTTGTTACAGGTGAGAAGTTATAGACTGAAGATGAGCTCGGGTCCCTCCCACCTTTGGCTTTGCTCCCTCGGCCTGGAGGTCTGGATGTATTCTCTTCACTTCTTAGCAACATTGCTCTTTTATCCTTCAGACACTGCTTGGGTTCCAACACTGTCAAAACAAGAGCCTCTGGAGACAGACAGCAGCACAGTAATGAGTCTGTTGGTCAGGGGGCACATTCCAGGGCACTGGTTATCAGACAGCTCAGAAGCCAAGCAGAAACCCATATAGCCTATGATAGAAGGTTCTGGAATGCTAGAGCAGGGCTCTTTCAGTATAAAAAGGAGTCTTTTGCTATTCATGTAGATTCCAATAATACTTGTGAATACATATAACATTCCAGATGTGTCTAGAAGTTGGAAAGCTAAGGGAGAGAATTGGTTGGCAGTCAGAAGCCAGAGGAGAGCCTTCAAGGAAAAAATTGTGGAGGTCCAGAAAGGTTTCAAGAAGTTGCTTTCACTCCTTGCTCAGATCTCCAACAGTGGGAAGTAGAACTCAGGTCATTAGGCTTTGCAGGCAAGCGTCCTAACCACCATCTCTCCAGCCCACAGTTAAGCTTTTAAGAATACAGATTTACCTTTCATCAGAGCAACAGGAAGAGTGGAATAGTGAAGAGTCTGTCCAGCACGAGTCCCCTATGAGGTAGGTGTTCAGTCTGGGTAAATTGCTGGTAAAGTGTCTCAGGACCTGTTCTCCCAGCTCTCAGTCACCTGATGAGGCTCTGGGGTCGGAGGGGATGGGGAAGAGGGTAGACAGCTGATGGCCAGAATGCACTCTGTGCAGGAGGGGAGATAAGAGAGAATTATCACTCCTCCAGGGAGAAGAAATACAGAAGAGCCAGGAGACAAGGTGGCATTCCATAGCTTCTGTCTCCCATTCGTTGGACTGGGAGTTAGGAGCTAAGAACTAAATAAAGCTTTTTTGCCATTCTTCGGGGTCCATCAACTAAACAACTTGTTTATAGGGAGACTGACTGATGAGAAGTGTCACTGTACCGGGCATGTGAATGGATGATGAAGATTCCCAGCCTACTCCTGGCCACTGAGATGGGGGTGAATGGATCGAATTCAGGGACTAAACCCCTAAGTAGCCAAGTGTGCAGTTAATGGATTTCTGAAGATGAACAATATTCAGAGGTCACATTACATGTCCAAGCTTTGAACACATCCACTGTGTTCCTCAGGGAAGTATAACTAGATGTCACAGCAGGAAGGGTCTGTCATTTCTACAAACCTGGCCACTTGCCAGTAGCCCCAGAGTAGGGTTTCTTCATGGTTCCCCAGTGGCATTTGGAGCTGGATGATTCTTTCATGGGGAGGTGTTGTCATGTGGTAACATGCTTAGGAGATCCCTGACCTGTATCCACGCAATACTAGTGAGACCCTCCCCTGTAATTCCCAGTTGTGACAACAAACAGCATTCTCCATAGTTTGAAAAGCTTCTGGGAGAGTTGGACCAAATTGCCTATAGTTGAAAATCACTGTCTTAAAGAAACCTATAATTTGTAATGAATTAGTGAGCCCATCAGAGATCAGGTTGACTGCACTCCTTGATTAAGCTTGTATATAAGCAATAATAGGACATTAGACACATGCTTGAGGGGTTAAGCCACACTGGAACCATTCTTCCCTATTTGTTACCTACTCTGTTTGCACCAATATCAGCAGCCAGAGTTTTGTGTTACCACCTTTACATGAAATCTTCTTTTCCTCTCTGGTAGTGTCCCATTCCTGTCTTCTTGGCTACTGCATTGACTTAAATACAAAAGTCCTTTAGAGATTACCCAGAAGCAACACTTGCTTCTGGGTAATCTCTATGAAATGGTTCATGGGCTGGAGAGATGGCTCAGCAGTTAAGGTGCTTGCCTGCAAAGCCTAATGAATGGGGTTCGATTCTCCAGTGCCCATGGAAAGCCAGATGCACAAAGTGGGGCATGCCTTTGGAGTTGGTTTGCCATGGATGGAGGCCTTGGTGTGCCCATTCTCTAGGTCTGCCTCTCTCTGCTTAGAAATAAATAAAATGTTTTTTTAAAAAGAAATATGTAAGGTCTTATCTATGTGGGCTTGATTACAGAAACCAATAAAGTATTCTTTAAATTAGAAAAAAAGGAAAAAAAGAAATGGTTTGTGATGAGTGCAGAGCTCAGGACATTGGGGGAGAGATTTCTGTATGGAGACCTCGCCACTGTGCACCAATCCCTCCAAACCAAGGCCACCCGGGCCTTGGAGAGGCATGGCTGGTTCTGGGAGTCCAATACTGCTCAGCCTGGCAGCGATGCTCAGAGCTGGTGTTGGGTTTGCTGAGAGACAGGTCTGGCTCTGACTGAAGAAAGAGAAGCAGCTTTTTAAAGGCTATAAAAGCATTTTACCCCAGGAAAGGAATAAAAGCAATCGGTGATTCTTACAGAGCTTTCTGCTCAAGTAATTTTGGTCACATGAGTGTGTCAGTAAATTAAAGTGTTACCATGTTAGACTGTGAAACTCCATCTAATTTTAACTGGTACCAGTAAACGTGGGAGTTCTGGGTCAACACCAGAGTGAGTCAGAGCCAAGGAAAAATTAGTAAGACCAACAATCCAACCTACATTAGGGAAGCTCTGAAGGACTTGGAGACCCCATAAAAGTAGGCTGCTTTCTCTTACATGGCCTAGCATTACAAACATGTGCTCGGTCATCAGGTCCATGTTAGATGGGACCTCTATCCTAAGAGTTTTCTAGAACTTAGGCCAACTAAAAAGGTATGGCCCTGGGTCCTTTGGTTCCTAGTTATACTTGAACATTGAATTTTTTATTAACAACTAATCTTTTCTATTCCTTATCACTTGTTGATTGAAACTCTTTTCATAACATGGATCTTGTGGGTTAAACGTCTAATGCTGGGGCTATAGAAAAGAGCACTTACCACTTACATCTGAGGACTTGAAACCACCCAAGTTCAACTCCCCAGCATCCATGTCAAAAGCTGGGCATGGACATGCACTTCTGTAACCCCAATCCTGCAGGAGGCAGAGGTGGAGGCAGAAAACTGTTGGGGCCGGCTGACCAGAAACAGCAGCTCCAGGTTGAGAGAGAGAATCTATCTCAAGGAAATACATGGATGAATGATAAGGAGGGCACCTGATGAACTCCTCTGGCCTTTGCACACATACACATTGGGCATACACATCTGTACACACACATGCATACACCCCCTACACACATACATATATCAAATCACACTACAGTACTCTAATGCACACACACAAAGGTCACGCATCTGCCTTTCCTGTCTCTATGCAGGCCTGACTCATTTTCCCAAATCATCTTTACTCTGGTGCAAAGCGGGTCTGGCACACTCAAACTTACTGAGTTTTCAAGTGCGATTATGTTGTTTTTCTCCCCACATAAATAATCTGCTTAGCATGAGGCTTGGGGCTCTCTGGGGTTTTTAGTTGACTTTCAACTATTGGGTGACTCACCTGTGGATGATGTCATTCAGTTCCATTCCTTAAATACCACCTGCCCACCGAGGCTTCCTAGTGACACTGCCTGGCTGGGCTTCTGCTCTGTCAGGATCTCAGACCTAGCAGAGCGGAATCCTCGACTGCGATCCTGTTCATTGAACCTGTGCTCACGGCAGGCTTTCCACCTCAGCAAGTGACGCCACCCTTCTTCCCCTCACTCATGCCCAAGACCTTGGCATCATGACCCCGTCTCTCATTACCCATTTACTCACTGTGTGTGTGTGTGTGTGTGTGTGTGTGTGTGTGTGTGTGTGTGTTCAAGCGATGCCTATGGAGGCCAGAAGCCAACTTTAGTGTCCATCCTCACCTTCAACCTGGCTTGAAGCAGTTTCTCATTGGTGTTCACGGCCAGCCTGGGAGCTTCAGGGAGATTCTGCTGCTCACCATAGGCATGCTGGGTTACAGATGCTGGTACCACTGGGTCTGGTTTTTATACGCCACCATTAAAGAACATCTGTCCAGAATGGACAGTATGTCTTAGAGCTGCCATACCTGCACCTGCCACGACTCCTTTTTCTCTTGTCTAGTTAAACGTGACAGTGTTGTCTCTCATCCTCCCGCTTCTCCCTTGTGCCCTTCGAGTCCATTTTCTCAGCACAGCAGCAAGGAGACTCCTTTTAAAATTGTGTGCTGGCTTATGCCTGTCAGCGCAGCACTTGTGAGGCTGGGGCAGGCACAGTTCTGTGAGCTCCTGTCCAGACTGAATACAGAGTGAGGCTCTGTTGCAAAAAGAAAAAAAGAAGAGGAGGAGGAGGAAGAGGAGGAGAAAGAAGAGGAGAAGGAAGAGGAGGAGAAGAGAAGGAGGAGGAGGAGGAAGAGGAGAAAAAACAAAAAAAAATCATCATAAAATAAACTCCCTGCTCTGCTTGAAACTCCTCCAAATTCACCTCACCAGAGAGCCGCTATCCAGCGAATCGTGATGCCCCCAATGGCTTTTTGGCCAACTTTCTCATGAACCTGCTACTCCAGGCCAACCGCCCTGGAGCCCATGCAGAATTCCTCTCATTTGCCGTTACCTGCCTGGACTGTTGTTTCTTTAGACAGAAGCCTGACCCTGCATCCCTGCCTTTGGTCTTCTTTCAGACATCACCTTCCCAGTGGCAATGTTCTTGATTTCAGGGTATAAAGAAACACTTGCACCCTTCCCCTTCCCACTCCCCTCTGCTGTTCTCACCTGGGTTGATGGGGTCAGGACATGGCTTCTGCTCATTCCTGTGCCCATATCAGTGATTGCTGCTATAGTTCAGGTGTTCAGTCCACACATGCAGAACGGATGACATCACTGAATTTCATGCATACGGTGGATTGGATTTTGTAGGAAAGCCTCCCATGATCTTCTCAATCTGCGTTACAAACTTCTTCCATGATCATCTGTGTTTCCTTTTTGGGGGGGCTTTTAGCACTGCATGATGATTTCGTGGTTATTTGTGGAAACTCCATGGTGGCTAGAATCAGATTATTCTTTTCACTAATAAATATTCATCATTCCAAGGTGGTTGGTGTATTGTTGGCACTCAAATATTTGTTTAGTTGAAACTATATATATATATATATATATATATACATATATCATATATATTAAATATTTATTTTAAAAAGGTACTGTATGAAACAGAGTTGCCCAGGGTTTTAATTTTAGAAATGTGGATTCTAACACTTCCACTCCACTCCAGTGACTTCTCATTAATGACTCCAAATTCTTTTCTTATGGTGGGAGGAAATTTTAGTTCTGTTTTGGGGGAGTTTTCACTTGGGTTTTTGTTTTGCATTTTTTGAGTTATGTTAGAATTTGCTGAACTAAAGTCACTATTTAATGTTTATTACCATGTATTTACTACATTCACAATTTATGTGATCATCACCTCTGTACTTTCAAAACCTTTCATCAGCCCACAGAGAAGCCCTGTCTCCATTAAAGAGCCACACCCCACCCATCCTTTCCTCACTCAAGCTCTTGGCAAGCACTGCACCATCAATGACATTTTAATATATTTGTCTTAGAATGTTGTTATTTAGGGCTGGGGATATGGCTTAGCAGTTAAAGGCACTGGCTTGCAAAGCCTGCCAGTCTGGGGTTCAATTCCCCACTGCCCTCATAAAGCAGGATGGGCATTTGTTTCCAGCAAGTGACCCTAGTGCACACACACACACACTAAAGAAATAAAGAAAGAGAGAAAGAAAGAAAAGAAAAGAAAGACAAAGAGAAAGAACACACCCATGCAAATAAGTAAATAAAAATTTAATTTACAAAAGAATGTCTTGGGGCTGGGGAGGTGGCTCAGTGGTTAAAGGTACTTGCTATCAAAGCCTGCCATCTCAGATTCAATTCCCCAGGGCCCATGGAAAGCCAGATGCAGAGAGGCATACATGCCTGGAGTCTGCATCCTATCTATCTCATCATCTCTCTCTCTTTCTGCTTGCAAATAAATAAAATACAAATATTTTTTAAAGAATGTCTTTATTATAACACGACTTTTTAACCCTATTGCTCTATATCCACAGATTGCCCTTGGAAGTACAAACCACAAGAAAAGGCCAAATAAATTAACATGAAGAACTTTTTGTAGTGACCCCCCCATTTGTTATCATAAACCTTGTGTGAAGGGCAGGCCTTCAGACTTTCATCTTGTCTCCACCCTGATCTTTCCCTCTGTTCCCCTCCATCTCTTGCTTGATGCTTGCTGGAATGGTGGTGATGAAAGACCGAAACCAAGGAGGACTGATAAAAGTCCATAAAACCATGAAAGGCAAGGGAAACTCTGTGTAAGAACTTGTTCCCCAAATCTCAGAATCTTTTTGAAGCTTGAAAAGATAGTTTAAGGGGAAAATAAAAAGAAGTTCTATTTATACAGCTTATTGAACACATTCAGAAGTTGTTACCTTGGAGAGAAGGTAAATAGCTGTAGGGCTTACAAAAATATACAGACAAGAAATCAATATCAGGCCAGTAAGAGGAAGCTGGGGAGAGGACTTAACACCCAAAGGGCAGTTACCACCCTCTCCCATGAAGGGAGAGGACAGAGCTGTCTAGGCTTGGTGGCCTCGTGGTGATGTTACTGAAGTCTCCTCCATTATCAGCTCTGCTGTCTCTTCCTCAGAAATTTTCATGGAATTGTAGGTGTTCAAAAGCTTAATTTTATACACCATAAATGAATATAGTCTGGGGCTGGGCCTTAATTTCCTGACTTCTGATTTCAGAACTCAAAGGTGAGAGAGTGTCAGTGGAAAGTCAGCCTTGAAACCAGTGAATTCTTTTCCATGCTATTGGCAACAGATTCAGACTTTTCATTCAGAGGAGCCGAAAGTAAAGCTTTCATATTCCTTTTTCTGCAGCTTGGTTAATTACTTTGGCATATTTGAGACTTAGCTGAGTACATCCAAGTCTTTGTATTGGATTTAAGGATCTTATGCCAGCAAATAATGCTTCCATGTTACACTTTCACCTTAGCTTATGATTTTACTGATGGAGTTTGCTGTCATTTGTACTTTGGGAATGGAGGCAATCCACACAATATTGAGCCTCTTGTACGTGGTGGTGGTTTGAATGTAAAATACCCCCCCTTCCCCATAGAATCATCTGCTTGAACATTTAATCCCCAGCTGGTGGTGCTATTCTGAAAGGTTGTAGAACATTGAGAAGGTGGACTCTTACTTGGAGGAAGTGTGCCATTGGGCACAGCCCTGAAGTTTTGTAACCTGGATCATTTCTTGTTCCATTTCTACTTCCTCCCTGCTGATGTAACAATGTAAAGTTGGCTTTCTGCTCCTGCCAGGATGGACTTCCCCTCAAAATTGTAAGCCAAAAATAAACCTTTTACTTCCTTAAGCTTCTACTAGTGAGACATTTTGTCCTCGCAAGGAGAAAGTAACTGATGCATACTTAAATTCAATCTACTGTGACATCCCAGTGCTCCTGTCTGAAATCAATTTGACCCTAAAGCATTGCATTGGTACTGAGCTCAGGGCAATGCTATGGTTTATACTAGGACAATGCTCCCTAGAGCAAGTGAATGAACAATGACCAGTGCAGTTCTCCTGGCTCATGAGAACAAATGGTTAGATGAGTAGGCCCAAGATAACTTCACAAGTTCATGCCTCTAAATGGGGAGTTAGAAAAATTCCTTCTGAAATTGAGGATGGGGTGAGTGGTTTTTTTTTAGTGGGGTAAAATTTAGCATAAAAGTGAAAATAACATCAAGATGGCAAGCACCTCAGAGAAGCGATTGATCTGAGCACAAAAGTCAGTGGGCCAGATAAAGTAACAATGTCAAGTGAAGACTCCAGCTTTCCAAGCAATGGCTCCATCCCAACTAGGTCCCTCCAAGTGGAGCTGTAGTTCCTTCTTCCAGATGATGTGGTTTGGCAGGAAACAGAGTGAGTAAGCCTCTTACATGGGGAAAGAAAGTCAAAAGAGAATAATGCCAGAGTTGCCTGGAATCGGGAATGCTGAAGGGATGTCTCCTAGTCCATGCTAAATTGAGGGGTGGGACGGTCATTGGAGATGAAACAACAAGTGAAAAGAAAAATGGTTCTGGTTGGTGTGCCTGCCTGTAGGAAATAACCAATCAACACGCACATGCTGATTTAGGACCTCGTTCATATCTAGGCCTGAACTGGCATTGTTAGGAACCTCTCTCATTTAAGGTCCTTATGTCACTCACCGTCACAGCCACCACCACCCCCACCCTTAGTGAACATATATTACCTGTCAGGCACTTCATATATATTACATTGGATATTGACAATTCACTTGCATAGGACTCAGTATTTTTCCAATTTTGTAAGTAGGATGATTCACAGAGGTGAAGAAGTGTCAAGTTGGCAATCCAGGCATGAGCACAGAGCCTTGTTCCATGTTTGGGGCCTGGTAGGAGTGGACACATATACACAGATCATGGCACATTGAACTCTGAGGCAATTCTAAGGAATTCCACGCTATTTGCTTTACTAGTTTTTCTAACTCAAATAATAACCAAGAGGACAGAATCACAGAAATAACCATTTATTTCACATTAATCAATTTTTTTAGAAGAGAGAGAGGATTTATTGATATGCCAGTGTGCTAGTGAGCCAAGGGCTCAGGTTCACCCGAAAAAGGTGTTGGCCTTGAACCTCAATTAGTAAGGAGTTTTATAGTTCAGTTATAGAGATGTATAAGTGATAGTAAGCATGGGAGTTAACAGTAAGGTAAGTTACAAGATGCATTAGCTGTAACAAAAGATTTCAAATGGGTTCCAAGAAGTACAGATAAACCCTTGAAACCATAAACAATGGAGTGGCAGAAAGCATTTTCATTTCTCCCTTATCTTGTCCGAAGCTTGTACTCACAGACCTCAAACAGCTGCTGTTTCTGTCTCAGTAATCTTCCAAATTTAAGTAATATTCATTTATATTCCTTCATTAGTAATTTCTTACATTAGCAGTATTTCAAATTTCCCTTACATTCCCCCCTTTTTCTCTAAGGTAAGAATCTTCTTAACTTCCTCTATTTCTTCTAGTGAAACCTCCTGATATTCCTGATAAATTCAAATCCAATGGCCAGAAACTAGAGTCCTTATGGTCAACGTATCAACACAATCATTCTTCAATTTAAAGCCAAACAGTCTGAGGCTGGAGAAGTGGTTAGGCAGTTAAAGGCACTTGCTTGCAAAGCCTGGTGGCTGGGGTTTGATTTCCCAGTACCACATAAAGCCATATGCACAAAGTAAAACATGCATCAGGAGATCATTTGCAATGGCAGAGGCCCTGGTAAGCCCCCCCCCTCAAATAAATAAATAAAAATATTTTAAAAGCACAAACATTCTTTTTTTCATTATCAGCTAATCTTTTTTTAACTCGTTTTTTTAACTCATTGATTTTTTTTATAAAAGGTTGCACACAATGATCCCTTCTCCCATGCCCCAATTATGCTGAGGGTCTTTGGTGGGGTTGTTGGTATTCATTGTGGGGACCTTGAGGTCTCAGTCAGTCTCTGCAGAGATGGGGGAAACGTGGTGTCTCAGGCTATTCTCACCCACCTGAGGCTCTTTCTTACAATCGTTCCATCCCCTCTTCCACGATGCTCTCTGAGCCTTGGTAGGCAAGATTATCATCTAATTTAGTGTTGTTTTCTCTGTAGACCCTAGATCTCTGTTGTTCTGAGGTTTGAGTGACCACAGTGTCTGTCGCCATTTCCCTGGAACTGCTTTCCAGGCTAGCTGTGAGAGGAGTTTGATGTCACTGTTTCTTTTGTAATAAGTTCTGAGCCCTGGGAAGGTGAGATAGAGGCAACCCATCTCCTGGTAGAGAGTCAGCTCTCTCTTCTTGATGTACTGATGTATCCTTATTCTCCCTCATACTCTCCTGCACCTGTAAAATAGAGCAGATTTTCCATCCAAAAGTGAGAACAGTCTAAATAAAAGGGGATAAGCCTAATCATTAGAAAGATTTATTGACATATATGTCCATTCTTTTTAGAGAGCCGTGGAGGTTCTTTCCGAAGCTTGTTGGTTTTCTGCTCTAGGGAATATGACTTGGTTCTCAGAGCCAGATAGGAGTTCAATCTATGAGCGGTTGGTTACTTATACTGGCTGTGTGCCACTATTGCACAGGTGTATACTTCTTGCTCAGCTGGTTGATTTTGTAACTGGTGGGATCTCCTGCTTGGTTAATCTGTCAACAACTGTTATTCTGCAGCCTATCTCATAGCACTTTACAGCACTAGGAGGGCTAGTGGTTACTGGAGAATTGATTCCAGGACCATCAGGCTTTGTAAGCAAGTGTCTTAAAGCACTGAGCCATCTCTCCAGACTGTGTCTGACTTCTTAAATGTTACATGTTTCCAACATTCATCCATGGTGTTGCATTCATCAATAATCATTAGCCTGGTCCTGTGGCTGTGTGATATTCAGATATACCACATTCTATTTAAATAGTCATTAGTTTGGATTGTTTCTTTCTGGTTAATATGAATAATGTCATTATAAACATTTATGCATAAGTTTTTGTATGTGAGTTTGTATGACCAAGAACTTGTGTAATAGCGCACACAGCCAGTATAGGTCACCAGCCACTCATGGATTGAACTCATATCTGGCTCTGAGAAGCAAGCCATATTCCCTAGAGCAGGAAACCAACAGGCTTCATTTCCTAAAATGGCTACATCATTTTACATTCCAACCAATAAGGTGTAAGATTTCTATTCTTCCACATCTTTACTAGCATAAAAAGATTTGTTATTATCCTTTAAAAAATAACCACCCTTGGGGCTGGAGAGATTGCTAAGTGGTTAAGGCAGTTGCCTCCAGAGCCTAAGGACCTGGTTCAATTCCCCAGTACCCATGTAAGCCAGATGCACAAAGTGGAGCATGCATCTGGAGTTCGTTTGCAGTGGCTGGAGGCCCTTGCATACCCATACTCTCTCTTTTCTCTTTTCTCTCTCTCTCTCTCTCTCTCTCTCTCTCTCTCTCTCTCTCTCTCTCTCTCTGTGTGTGTGTGTGTATGTGTGTGTGTGTGTGTGTGTGTGTCTGTAGCTCTCTGCTTACAAAATCAATAAATAAAATATTTTTTAAAAATGACTACCCATGATGGCAGTCAACACTAAGGAGACTCAAAACTCATCAAAACAGAAAATAAGAGATTGTTGAGAGCTAATCACTAAAGGTGATTTCTAACAGGCCCTCCAAAGCTCAGGGAATATTGTAGATAAGGGCATAGAAAGAATGTAAGAGACACAGTGTGAAACAGCATACTGTGGGGGGTTGTCCTCTTGATAGAAACCGACTGGTACATTCATGACTCGACAGTAATGACCAAAACACCCTATACTGAACTCATGGAGATCTTTTAACCTCAGCTTTCCCAGTGCTAGGATCAAAAGTATACACCACCTATCCAGTGCTGATTAATATTTTGACATAGAGGACAGAGGAGGACACAAGGAATGTAATAACAAACAGAGGAAGAGCATCCTTGAAAGGAGATTGCTCAGTGGAAGGAGGAAGAGGAGGATAATGGGGGGAGGGAACATGACCAGTTTACAGTATGCTCACATATTAGGAACTTTAGCATATGAACATATTGTAACTTGGCCATATTCCCATGAGGTTATGCTCTTTTTGTCCCCTCTCCCTCACTCCTATTCCATTGAGGGCCCTCCTCAGGGGTGTTATTGGTAATCACTGTGGGGTCATGAATGCACCTGTGGAAGACAAGCCTCAGAGTTTAATAGATTATGTGGGTAAATCAACTGCTCTCTGTTTAGATATGAAGCCAATTCAGTGAGAGGGAATAGGAATTCATGCCTGGCACTGAGAACCAAGTCAGAAGCCTAGGGCTTAAATGTCTGTGTTAATCCCCTTTGATCCCTGCTGCTCACTCTGGGCTAGGGAATCTGCTTTTTACATATGACAGTGATTATGGGGAGACCCAAGATCCATCAGAATGACAAGGAAATAAAGCTGACTGCCAAGAACTAGACATCTCTATTACATTACGGGAAGAAATGGAGAACTGAATGTTTAAAACTTTTTAAGGTAATGGGGAAGTGAATGCATTATATACATGTGTGAAAATGTCACAATAAAACATATTATTAGGTATAAATAATAAAATCTTCACCCAAATAGGTATGAGGTAGAATGTCATCATGGTTTGGTTGGCATTCCCATAAACTTGGCAGGTCTTGTTGGCTATTGTGAAGACTTTTCGGATAAATGTCTATTCTGGACCTTTACTAATTTGAAAAATTGGCCAGTTTACCTTTTCTTGTTGTGTTTTAAGATTTGTTTATGTATTCTGGTTCCCAACACTAGTAAGTCACATAGATGATCTGCAATTTTGTCTCCTACTCTGTACACTGTATCCCAGTGCTATCCTCTGAAGCTCAAAAGTTTAATTCTTTTATAGATTCCAACTTATTTACATTTTCCTTTTGTTTGTGCTTTGGGTATTATGTCTAAGAAACCATTGCCTAATTCCAAGTCTAAACTTTCCCACCTAGAGCTGGGGAAGAGATTGCTTTGAGAGGCTGAGGAGCTGAGTTTGGATCCCAGGACACGTGTAAACAATCCAGGCATAGTGGATTCATAATTCCACAATTCCAGCGCTGAGGAAGCAGAGACAGAACGATCCTGGGGCTCGTTGGCCAACCAGTAAGCCAGTATAGCTTCTTGGTGATGTCTAGGCCAATAAAAGACCTTGTCTCAAAAGAAGGTGGACTGTGTCTGAGAGAAAAAAATACCTAAGGTCTCCACATGCATGCATGTGTACACATTCCTATACAAGCATAAAAAATTCACACCTATGTTTTCTTTACCAAGTTTTATCATTTGCTCTCACCTTTACATCTTCATCCCATTTTGAGTTATTTTTTGTGTATAGTATAGGGTAACAAAACTTGGGGGTTTTTGGCTAAAATTTCTAAAATTAAGTATCTTGACAGAATAGGATAGTGATAAAAGGCTCAGAGTCTAACTGCTGATGTTTATATCCACTTCCTTCGTTACTAGTCATGTGAGGTGAGAAAATGCCCCAATTTTTCTTTGTTTTATGTCTCTCATCTGTAAAGAGGGGTATGTTAGCACTTATCTCATTAAAATATGTGCACTAAAAGTCAAATCAGAATTGTCACAAGAACTAAGTATATTTAACTAAATATAGTTAAGGTCAGACACTACATGTGGAAAACATTAAATATTAACTATTACCATTTCTGACTCTATGAGCTCACCTCTCACTATTGCCCAAGTATGTTTTCAGTGGTTGGCTGAGTTATCCACTCCATTATCTTATCATAAACAAGGCCGAGCAGATAGGTTCAAATATACAGAATTCCAGGAAGGAATATGTGTGTGCCTTTCCAGTTGTAGTCTAACGCAAAAATGTGGCATTTCCAATACTCTGTAGAACTTCCCAAAACTAAAGAGACTAAAGCAAAGCAAATGTGCTTATTTCAAAGTTCCTTAAGATAAAGTCAGAGATCACAGGCTGGCAGGGTTGATTCCTTCTGAGGTCTGTAAGGAAGTTTGTCCCTGCTGCCTCTCCTTAGGTGGTGGTGGCTGTCTTCTCTGGATCACTTTCCATTTGCAATGAATTCAGTTGTATCCCTCCCTTGTTTCCCATGTTGAATCTCTTGTCCTCGGTGTGATGGCATTTGAAGGTGGAACCAGTATTAAGGTTAGATGTGTTCATGAATGTGGAGCCATTATGATGGGGTTAGTGCCCTTACAAAGAGAGACAACCAAAGCTTGTGTGCTCACTTGCATTCTCTCCCTCTCTCTTCTTCTCCCTCCAAATTTCTCTCTTCTTGTCCTTCCTCCTCTCCTTTCCATACGTATGATTACATAGTAAGAGGGAGGCTCATTGCAAGGCAAGAAAGTATCCTTCACCAAGAAGTCAATTAAAAGTCACACTGCTATTGTCCTTCCCAAGCATCCAGAACTGCAAGAAAATCAGCATCTGTGAAGACGCCCAGTCTGGGATGTTGTGTTATAGCAGCCTGACCTGACTAATACAATATCATCTTCCTGTTGCATATCTCTTCCCCATTTATGAATACACTAGTCACATTGGATGAAGCCCCACCCTAATGACTTCATTATAACCTAAATACCTCTGTAAAGACCTTATCTCCAAATGAGCTCACACACTAAAGCACTGGGGACTAGGATTCTGCATGTCTCCTTTGGGCTGGGAGACAACTCAAAGCATAACAGCAAGCCAAATGCACACAGCAGAGATCCTGGGCCTTGAGAGGAAGGAAGTGGGTGGAGGATACCAGGGACCAAGTGAAGGGAGTGGTGAGTTAAAGTCTATGTGGGAATATCATATTATTCTCCAAGTAAGATACCTCTGGCCTCTACACATACCTGCATGCGCTTATGTGCCCTCATATGTATGAACACACACATTTGTACAAATACCACAAATATACACACAGAGACACATACATATGCCAAAATAGAAATAAAGGAAAAAAGAGGAAAAGGAAGGCAGGAAATGAGGAAGTGAGGGAGAAAGGGAGGGAGGGAAACCCAGAATAACCATAGCTCTCTTTTCTTCTCTTCCTTCCTGACACTGAGGTAAGAACATCAAGACATGAGGAAGAGAAATATCTGTGCAGGGCTGCTTGAATTATTCAAGGTTCTCAAGCAGAGTAGAACCAATAGAATGAACTTGTTTATGAGGGGTATTTATTAGACTCATTTACAGGATGTGGGGTGGGCATGCTGCCTATAGGCTGGAGAGTTAGAGAACCCAATAGATGCTCAACCCATGAGGCTGGAGGCTTCTGTAGTCTCAATCTGTCACTGAAGGCCTGGAGGATTCCTGGAGAGGTCTTCAAGTTCATGTTGGAAGGCTGAAGAAGCTGGGTTACAATGTCCATGAAGGATAGCAGCGACAGGGTAGATACATGCATGAGCAAGTGGTGAAGGCAGCCAGTCAGAAGATACGCACCAACAAGTACCATGAGCAGCTAGGCCAATGCCTGTGCTCTGCTACAACTCCTGCATGGATAGTCCACTACCAGAAAGGTCTGCCCACCACAGGGGAAGATCTTCCTCCCTCAGCTAGTCCTTCCTGGAAGCACCTTCATAGACCCACTCAAGAGACATGGCTCTTATTTGATTCCTGAATGGATCAAGTTGACACTGAACTTGATAGTCACATTACTCTTCTGATAACAGTTAAATGTGAACTAGAAATACAAATTACATGGTTTTGATGGTTCCACATACACACTGATTTAATAAGCATCAGTGTTTCCCAGAAAGATGAATGGTAAATTAATGTGTGTGCAAGTGTATGTATGTATGTATGTATATGGTATAGTTCAGTGATAGAACAATTACCAAGCATGTGATAAGACCATGGGATTAATCCCCTGCACTATACAGAGAGAAGGACAGGAAAAGTGATAATGTATGTGTGTGTGTGTGTGTGTGTGTGTGTGTGTGTGTGTGTGTGTGTGGAGAGAGAGAGAGAGAGGAAGGAGGGAGAGGAGGAGGATGGAAGGGAAGAAACAGGAAATTCATGCTAATTGCAACCCCACTTTTTGAACAAAGAACACTACATTTTTTAGTTCATACTGAATCCCTTATGAAGGCGGCCCAGGAAATAGCATGGATATGTCATCTTGTAGATAGAGTATGCCTACTAACACCTCTTATTTTCCATGCTGAGGATTGAGAGCAAGGCCTTGTTCATGGCAGGCAAGTGCTCTATTATTTAACTACCTCCCAGCCCAACCCCTCTGTTCTGTGCCAAACTGGTTCATTCTGCAGAATGCATGCCAAGCATTTGCTGTATACTGAGCTCTTCCTTTACATCCCCAACGTTCGTCTCTAGCTGTGGTACCCAGAGCATCTCTCTCTTTTTGCTTTTTGAGTCTTACTAGGAATCAAGCATATGGCCTTGCACATGCTAGGGCAGCACTCTATCACTGACCAAGATCCCTAGCCTTTTTAATCCTTTTATTTGGAGAAAGGGTCTCACGTACTCACTCAGCCTGTCCCTGAACTCATTCTATAGCTTAGGCAAGCCTTGAATGTGAGCTCCTTTCTTAGCCTCCCAACTAGCTAGGATTATAGGTTTGTACTACCAGGCAGGAGACATATTAAGAATGGAATAACATTTCTTTTTAGTTATTTGAGAAAGAGAGAGAGAGAGAGAGAGAGAGAGAGAGAGAGAGAGAGAGAGAGAATACACACTAGGGCCTCTTGACACTACAAATGAACTCCAGATGCACGTACCACATTGTGCATCTGGCTTTCCATGGGTACTGGGGAAATTGAACCGGTGCCATCAGGCTTTGCAAGCAAGTGTCTTTAACAACTGAGCCATCTTCCCAGGCCTGGAAGGTCATTTTTATATAGAGACAGAAACAACAAACATTTTTGATTGGAAGTTTGCCTCAGTTTCCCATTCTATCGACTTTCTGTGTGTGTGTGTGTGTGTGTGTGTGTGTGTGTGTGTGTGTGTGTGTGTTCATACGTGTGTGGGTACATGCACATGGAGGCCAAAGGTTAACATTGAGTGTCCTCCTCATTCTCTCTCCCATTTTATTTTTTATTGCGACAGAACCTCTTACTGAACCCAGAGCTCACTGACTTAGCTATCTGTCTCAGCCTCTTGAGCACTGTGATTACAGGTATGTATGCAACTCCAGGTATTTACCTGGGTTCTGAGGGATCAAACTTAAGTCCTCACATACATTTACTGATGAAGCCATCTCCACAGCCCCTCCCTTTTCTTTTCTTCTTCTTCTTCTTCTTTTTTTTTTTTTTGTTGTGATACCTCTAACTCATTCTAGGAGCCAGCCATTCCATGCAGCTCTTGCTGTCAGGATCATATAAAAAATTATCCACATAAGTGGATTTGAATTTGCTCCATGGGAGGGAATTCAGATCTGGTACTGAAAACCTAGCCCAAAGCCTATGGCTGGAAAAGTCATAGAACCTAGGAGGGAATCTACCACTGCTGTTTGGTAAAATGGATATGTCATGCCTATCAAATTCCTGTGGAAACATTTTTGTTTCTGCACATAGATAAGCACTGCTCTTGATTTTTGGTTGGAGAAGCTTCCTTTTGCAGATAGCAGTGACCATGAGGAAACTAAAAACATTTGTCAAAATGCTGAGAAATGGTGACAAAATGAGATGTCTCTATCAGCCCCGCAAGGCTCAGGGAACATTGCCTTGAAGGTGGTGGACAGAATGTCAGAGCCAAAGGAAGGGGAGGAGTGCTTTGGAAAGCTCCCCTCCAGGCACAAAGTGGCTGTTATGTTCATGACCTCACAGCAGCTGTCATTACCTACTTAAAATCTCCACGATACTGGACCCATCAACATAATTGTCATGGATGATGGAAGAAGGCAAAATAAAATAAAAACAGAAGAGAGACAAGCTGGAAAAAAGAAGGTATTC
>PVHP010005836.1:0-62850 GCA_004024765.1 Zapus hudsonius
AAAGGAAAGGAAAGGAAAGGAAAGGAAAGGAAAGGAAAGGAAAGGAAAGGAAAGGAAAGGAAAGGAAAGGAAAGGAAAGGAAAGGAAAGGAAAGGAAAGGAAAGGAAAGGAAAGGAAAGGAAAGGCCAGGGATGGTGGCATGCACCTGTAATCCCAGTACCAGGGAGGTAGCAGAGCAGGCAGATCCCTGGGCCTCAATGGCCAGCCAGCAGAATCTATTTGAAGAGTTCCAGGCCCATGAGAAACCCTGTCTCAAAAAAGGAAGATGGCATCTGAGGGTAACACCCAAGGTTGTCACACACACACACACACACACACACACACACACACACACACACACACGAAGTCTGGTTCATGAGCAGAAGAGGGGGCAGAAAGATTGTAAGAGACATGATGGGGGAGAATATCCAGGGACATGCCCCCCCCTCAGTAACAACATGCAAAGGGGAGTGGAACCGGGTTGCCTCCTAGGCTACTCACAACCCCCTACCCCATAGACTAATCCAGACTGCCCATGGAGGAGGAAACCCAAATGATCAGGGACAGGGAAGAGGGAAATAGGGGAATTGTAGATATCAACACAGTATTATCTTATTATGTGTATCTATGTTATGGATAATAATAATAATAAAAAGAATAGTCTTGTTAACCTAAAGATCGCAGGCTTATATCCCCAACAATACTGCAAACAAGTGGGCATCTGGCTACTGATTGAACTGCCCTAGGGACCAGATCCTTCCCTCGAAGTTGGTCCCTTCCCCTAAAACAGTTCTGAAAACCTCAGGAAGGCCTTTTTCACCATGATTAAATCTTCCCCAAAGCCATCATTCTGACCCTCAGAGTTCATCTGACGCTCTCTCTTCCTGAGGCCCTTCCAATATTGGATAAAAACTGCCATGGACTCAGTCCCCTGAGACTTTTCTTCTCTAAACTGATAATCCTATTTCCCTCCTCACATGACAAAAACATCCCATTCCTTCACCCACAAAGTCAAGTCATTAAAATCACTGACAAACGAAGAGAATATATGTTATTTTTAATAAGCCTCTATAACCCATTGCTGAATATCACTCATTGTTCCAGCATGATACTTAGGATAAGCTAAGCCACATTTCCACCTTGCTTGGTTGGTCTTTCTCCAAGGGATTCTCAGGAACAGTGCAGGGCCCCTGGAGACCATCTTCTCAGTCATGCATAAGCCACTCAGGCAGATAGCATTCTTCAGAACGTAAAACTCTGAATCACAGACTTGACCAAGCACAGGGCTATCTGTGGGGCTTGTTAAAATCCAAGTCTTTTTTAGTCTGTCTGGGGCTAGGGATGGGTCAAAGATTCTTCATTTCTCAGAAGTCCCCAAGTCCAGTAACCTCACAGAGTCATGAGGTGCTAACAAACATAACCCACTTTAAGAAGGAAAAGTGAAGAAAGTTTCCTAAGATCTCACTGGAAAGCCATGGGTGTTTTTGAAAACGCATGCCATAGAATTCAGTGTTCAATACCATTAGCTTGGTTCAACAAATTTGTGGGAGGAAAAAGAATCATTAACAATCCAACTTAGAAATGAACCCTGGGATAGTGATGGTGTATGTAGACAAGAAAGGTCTGCCAAGGCAGAGGACCAGAGGGATAGAGAGAAATTCACCCCATCACAGAGCTGGACTATGGGTTCACTGTCCTCCTGGGCAGGTCACCCACAGGGTACACAGCTTCACATGTACAAGGACACCACCAGATGTGAGGCTGAAACTCAACCTTACAGTCGGGACTGACCTTGCACTCCTCCTTTCTGATCCAAGCTCTTCACAATAGCTTAAGCTAACGAGAGCTAGCACGTTTTCGCACACTCACACACATGCATGTGTACTCATGCACACACACGCACACAGCTCCCAGGCATCAATCAGCTCAGGCAGGCACTGCCAGCACTGTTTTGTCCAGAAGCATAAATCATCACATCATTACCAACTGGCTGCAGGCTGAGCAGATCAAGCTGCATCAAATAAACGAAGCTTGGCACAGAACATCATGCCCTTGGGCAGGAACTCAGATGCCCACTAGACAGCACTCCCCTTGGCAGAGACACATATTTTCACATGCTCTTCCTTCAGCTTGGCACAAGCCTGGCACACATGCCCCACTTAGTAAAGGGCTGCTGAATTCGAGGAGAAAGTCTGTCCTGGCATGAAGCATCAGGGACTAGGGATGGAGATGTGCCGGGCTGCTGGGACTTTCCCCCTCTGTCTAAGCCTTCCTAGGAGACAGTGAAAGACTTGCTCTTAGCTTGGAAGATTGGTTACTATTCGGGTGGCAATATCACAGACTAGAGGCATATATTTGGCCAGCCAAGCAGGGCATTTAAAAATAAATGACCTGAATTCCCTTGGGAGCAGTTCCCCAGGGTCTCATAATTCCCTTGCACCTGGTCTGCTTTGTTCCAACTGCCTCCTGGAGACCCCATGAGGACATGCACTAGGACTCTGACACTAAGTGAGCCCAAGCAGAATGGCCTGCTCTGGCAAAAACCTGCCCTTCCCAGGTGCCCCATCACAGTTGATGGCACCAGCTTCTCCCCGCCCTCCTCCCCACAGAGGCTGATTGGCCACAACGAATAGGACATTATTCTGTCTTGAGTTTTTTTCTTTCATATCCATATCCTTTCCACTGTAAGCTCTATGGGCTTACTTCTAAAGTAGACTCTAACTCCTAGACCACCTTCCAGCTCTGATCCAGAAAGCAGCCCAGTGCAACTGAGGCACAGAGTCAAAAGGCTGCATGGAGCATACCTCCTCCCTGCTGTAGCTCTCCCAGGCTTTTCCCTGTGTGCCAGCACTGTCTCCAAACCCCTTCTTGTGCCATCCTTACCCCTCCACTCATCCATCAGGTAATGAGCGTGCTTCTGTCTCTTGCACCTGCCAAATGCATTCTCATTCACTCGCTCTGTCACTGGTACAAAGGATTCCAGGAGCAGCAGCTGCCCATATAGGCCCTTCCCTGTGCCAGATTCCAGTCTAAGCACTCACGAACTCAGGCTCTGAAGGTAGGGCTACAGCTCTCCCCACTTCCCAGCCAAGACAACTGAGTTACAGAAGTTAGGTGACCTGCACAAAGCCACACAACTGGTAAATGAGTCAGACTCACATCTAGGCTTCGATCCCAAGGTCAGGCTCTGAATCTCTGTTGTCCTTCCTGTAGAATTCTGTGGCTTGCACCACAGCCTCCTCACCTTTTGGACTCAACTATAACAGCATCTCAGAGGTTAGAATTCGCCTCTTTGTTTATTTGCATGAACATTTCTCCACCATAAACACCTAACACAAGTACAAGAATATAACATTCTCTGAAGACAGCTCCCAGCAGTCTTGTTCTCTGTATCCCCAGAATTCACATTGGTGCCTGGCACAAAGTCCTGCCCACAAATATTAACCCACCTAGTACCTAGTTTGTGTTGCTGCCTGGGCCCTGCATCTGCATTTTCATTCTTCCATCTGGTCCTATCCTGTGGGCTGTAGGCTCCCATAGCCTGTGTGGTAGGCGAGCTCATCATGCCTGGATGATAAATCTTCGTATAACAAGACTCCAAGCAATCTCCAACCTCGTCCCCCGTCTCTTTTTCCCTCCCTGCACATGCACACTTGCCCATCAGCCATCCTGAGCTGCTCTCCCTGTATACACCATGTGAGTACTGTGCCTGCTCCATATTGTTGTTCAAGCCTTCCCTTCACTGGCTGCCCTATTCCACCTTCCCAATGAGCAAATGCCTTCTCACATGTCAGAGCCCAAACGCAACTGCACCAGAAGAGAGTTCCTCTGTGTCCTGCCCCCTGGCATGTCTTCAATTATGATGGTGAGGTGACTGTGGACCTTAGAGTTAGAGAGACCTGACCTAGAGCCCTGGCTCCTCTGCTGAACTGCTAAGCCTCTCTTTCCTCACACCTAAAATCAGGTCATTGCCTCTCAGGCTTAGCCAGATGAGGGGAAAGCATAGGAAGCTCTCAGCGTGGCTGTAGCACAGTGATGATGAGATGTTCAGTAAACATCCATTTTTTAAGCAATACACTTGTTTTCTAAAGCAGGTCCCTTTCCAGCTCCCACGTATCTTCACCATCACTGGCGTGTGTGGCATGAAAGCCTCAATAAGCAGCCACTGTAGGAGTGTAGGGTGTTCTTGGGCTTTGCCTGGGAGCCTCCAAAACCCCAGAAAGTCCAAACCCTGCGATTACTTTATGTTTTACTCAAACAAGGGGGAATTGATCACTCAGACAAATAAAACAGAAATAGACAAATGGCATGGCCAGCACCTTTGATTTTTTTCCCCAAGTTTTATTAAGGTATAATTGAAAGACTCTGTGTGTGTATGTGTGTGTCCATGGTATACAACATAAAGAACAGATAAACATATATGTCATGAAGTGACTGCCACAAACAAGAGAATAACTATGTCCACCCGTGCGCGCGAGCGTGTGTGTGTGTGTGTGTGTGTGTGTGTGTGTGTGTGTGTGTGTTGTAGACACATTAGTTCTGTCCTTTTGACATATTTTAACTATTTGGTGTTAGAAAAAGAAGACTAGGAAAAACTAACATTGGTCTAGAGAAATACCTAGAAACAGAGCCCTCTGGAAGCATCTAAATGAACTATTAGAGATAAGCTTTATTATTATTATCATCATCATCATTATCACTATTACTTGAGACTTGAGACAGGGTCTCACTATGTAGCCTAAGCTGATTTTCAACCCATAGTGATCTGTCTGCCTCGGCCTCCCAATACAGGGAGTAGAGGCATGAGCCTTCACACCAGCTAGCTTTATTATTTTAAGAGCCTTATCAAAATGCATGACTATGCATTAGCAAGTCAGAAAGAAATGCATCTTTAAAGGCAACCCAGCTCTTACTAACTTTCAAAGAACAAAGGTTAAACTTTGATGTCCTTGTAAGTAGACAGATTCCAGCTACAGTATGATAGGAGAGCAGCAGGGTGGGCACTCTGGGGAGACCTCCATGGGACAGCAGAGGTGCAGGGCAAGTTCCAGTTGAAACATGTTGATGGAGGTGCAGAGTGGGCGCTGCGGGATGCACCGTAGACATGAAAGCTCTGCATCACAGCAAGGTGTTTTCTCTTCATCTTCCACTGTGGAAGTTTCTTCACAGCACGCCTTCCTTTAAAGCATTCAACACACATTCACAGTCTCACATCCACCCACTCACACTCAATCATAAACACACACATACTCTCTCAGATCCACACACGCACATACACACACGCGTACATGTTCTCATACTCTACGCACCTACCCCCACTCACACACGCTCACCCACACACCCTCTCACACTCCCATCCCCACACATACCCACAGGCACTATCACAGCCCCTAACTGCCTGGAGTATTGTATTTCATTTTCTCTCTCACAAGGCTCTTCTGCCAATGAGGTTGGGGTTGAATGGCTAAGGACTCTACTGAGAGCTGCCAGAGAGAAGTCCAAGATGCCCTCGGTGAGAAAGAGGATGCAGGGATACATTTGTTAGAGAGAGGCTGGGAAAGAACTGTCAGGAAATTTGACTTAAGGTCACAATGACATCTTAAAATGCATAGTGCATTTGAGCCTTTAAGAGGGGCTACATTCCCTGAGTTCACCTTTGTACAAGTCATGCTGTGATGGTTAAGTTTATTTGTCAACTTGATCTTTGTAATGATCCACAGTAATCCTGGGTGGGTCTCTGAGCTTGCCTACAGGAAGGATTGACAATATCCTTTGGGGATTTTAGAGAAGGGAGGAGTTCCCTTCTTCAGAGTGAGCCCTTCCTCCCAGTGGGTGGGCCTTCCAAGGGGACTAACTATAAGGAAGCTTGAGGGGAAGGGAAGCTGCTTCCTTCCTCCCCCGGCTGCTGGTGCTTGTTCGTGACTTGCACTGGCATCCTGCTCTCCTACCCTTCCTGGACATCGGAACCCAGTTTCCTCGGCCTCACATAGTGGACTGAAGAGCAGCCACTCCCCAGGGAGCCATCAGGCTTTCTGGGCTGATTGGGACTGCTGAGGCCTCCAGCCACGTGGACTGAACAGCTACTGGTTTCTTCACCTGTGGGCCTGCATATTGCTATTGTTGGACTGTCGTAAGCCACCCCAATAAATTCTCTTTTTACTACAATCTGTTCTATCAACTCTGTTTCCTCTAGAGAACCCTGACTAATACACATGCTAAAGGAACATTGTCAAAAAGGCCAAGAAGGAAATGGCTTTTTCTACTTTGGGCAACTGGGTATCAGCAAAGCTGTATCATGCAGCAGGCCTTTCAATGGTGTGACTATGAACTCCAACATCCATTCTGCTCAGTGCAGTGACAGAGCTCTGGGTTTAGAGTCATAGGGCTTAGCTCTGACTTCAGCCTCCAGCTGCCTGGCCCTGACTCCACATTCAGCCTTGGCCTGAGCTGCTGCTCCTACAAAACATTGCTAACACAATCAGTCCTGCCCCTCTCATGGGGTTGTCTTCAGAAAGACCTAAGTTAGGGAATTTGTAGGGAAAGATTCTGTGAGTTATGAAATGGTGAAAGCATCAACAGGACCTCCCATTACACTATAAAATTTTATATGTCAATATCTACAGAAATTGTAATGTTTTACTCCCCTGGACAAATGCTGTGACCTTTTATTTTTGTATTGAAATAACCTAATACCAGGTGTTATTAGTAAAATGAAGAGAAATACAGCAGGCTAAAAGGGCGAAGAGGCCTGAGTTCCCAGTGGGTAGTCAGGTGAGGCCCTGACCAGGGGCTCTGGGCAGAGATGTGCTGAAGGAGAGAGAGGTGCTTAGTGAAAACTCAAGAGGCTGAAGGAGTGGCAAATACAAAGGTCCTGGGGGAGAACGTGATGGAGAGAGGACAGTACACATTCCAGAGCCATTGCACACAGGATGACTGCGGCCATGATTAGCATCCTCGCTGCCACCAGAACACCTGTGGCTATTCATGGATGAGCCCAATCTATCACATCCAATGTTAGCTGGGGGATTTCTCAGACTATGGCTTTCACGTTGAGCATCAACTAAAGGGTTGGGCTTCTTTTAATACTACTGCAGAAGAGTCACAGCACCTGGGAGGACAGCAAAGTGCCTCTTCCACTACCTACCATGTTTTCTCTCCCCTCTCCCTGAGCACACCCACAGAAAACAGGTCTCCTTCACAGCTTGTCACACAGTCACTCAGTTTACATGGCCCAGCCCCAGTGAGGCTTCTTTCCAGAGGGACCCATCATTTGGGGAGGGGATACAGATGGAGGAAAAGATGATCAAAATAATGTCAGCCCACTCAGAGGAGTGCCAGGGTGGTCAGAGGAATGAGTGTCCTCAGAGAACCCCATGCACACGGCACCATGTGCCTTCTTGTATGTTCTTACCATTCCCACTTCCTTTCCTTCCCTCCTTCAAGGTTCTCATGAAAACTGTAAATCAATAGAGCTAATGGAGTGAGTTGTTTAATGACTGTCTCCCTAGTGAACTGGTAGACACTGCAGGACAGGACTGTGCCTGTCTTATTCGCATTTATATTCCAGCACCTAGCTCTCAGCTGACATGTGGTAGAGTCATAGGAAAACTCCATAAATAAGTGCCTTTCACCAAATGGAAAGAGAAAGGTGACATCAGCCTCCAAGGTGACCTCCAAATTAGGTCTGATGGTACTCACAGCCTATGCACACCCGTCCCAAAGGCAGATGACGTGGTGTGACTGACCAAACCCTGGAAAATGATGGCGGTACATCTGAGGCCCATTGGCAAGCATGGCTGCTCCTACCTCCCATTCTCCAATCACTTGCCCTTCGGCCTCAGGGTAGTCATGCCAGGAGGGTACCCAGGCAGCCCTATGGCCAGGTCCACATAGCAAGAAACTGAGGTATCCTGCCAAGAACCAGTGGGGACGAGGCCCTCCATCCCCTCTGGTCTTCAGTTGACTATAGCCTGCAGTCTCAGAGAGAACCAACTGCAAAACCATCTAGATAAGCAGCTCCCAGATTTTTGCCTCATGAAGACATATGGAAGATAGCAAGGGATCAGAAAGCCTTCAGCAAGCAGAGCTTTGAGGAACAAAGAAGACTTTCCCAGGCCCAGAGAAGCCTACAGAGAGCATGAAGAGTGTACAGTGTGGAAGTGTATCTCAGATGGCTGGAGAATATCCCGTGACAATGAAGACATACTGGGCTGGGCCCTGGATCACTCTCATAGGTTACTCTAAAGAGTCTGAAGTACTCAGAGGTGAGAATAGTTCTATCTCACAAGTGACACAAGTAAAACTCATCCAGGGTAGCCACCTAGTCCTGAAATCCCAACACAGGATGAAGTGACACTGGAGCCAGAGCTGACAGGTCAAGGAATCCCTGGAGAATCTCTGCCGAGCCCCACAGGCACACCCAGGAGTATCCAGGCACTTCAGCCCTGCCTTTTGGTGGAGTGGAGTTAGGCATGATCACCCCAGGTACCCATGTGGAAGTCTTTCCAGGCCATCCCTGCCAGGTAAGAACTCTTACCAGCCTACATAGTTCTTCCTTTCTGGTCCCCAGTCTCCTGAGCCTTCCCAGTAGCCTGCAACCATGACGCTGTTCCATGCAGCAGGTGATCAACTGTGTCCCTGGGGCTCTCCTTCCACCACACAGAGCAAGAAGAGACTGCATTCCAAGGCAGCCTGGAATGAACGCCTGAGACTGAAACACGTGCTGGGGTGGACTGTGGCACAGGTTTCCCAACACTAAACCCACCACAGAACCAGCTACCACCTGCAGCCATGGCCCTGAGCCCACACCTCAGGAAGAAAGCTCCTGGGACAAGAGCTAAGGCAGTTCACATTTCCAGAGCCACTGTACCCCAGACCTGTACCTTTTCCACATCTCCTTCCTCACCGCCACCCATGAGATAGGCCTCTGTTTCAAGTTTCTGTTTCAGTCCTCTGTTTCCAGATGAGTAAATAAATGGAAAGAAAGAGGTCAAGCACATGCTGGGGGCACAGGCTGTACGCTCAGGCAGCTTGTGCCTGGATCACACTTACACAGCAGAGGTCACATCATACTCACCACACACTTCTATGTCTGTCAAGAATCCTTCCCAGTAAAAAGTGGCTCTGGAAGAGGTTCAACTTTCTGCTTGTCACATGAGTCAGCACTGGTTCTCGGTGAGCCCTGCCAACCAGCCAAAACCAGGGGATTTGGCTCTACGTCTGTCTGACTGGAGAGAGAGCCTGTGCTCTTTCTACCAGACCCTTCCACCTTCCCTGGATAACACCAAGCCTTTCCATGTCTAGCTCTTACGATTCAATAGACAGAGATGGGAGCAGAGAACTAAAGCGATTTCAAAGATGCTGGCACTTGATAATCTACCTCAAAGTCTTCCCTTTGCATTAGAAGACAGGCCCCAAGGGGAAGTGAGCAGCCCAAGATCACACCGTGTGACATGGTAGGGACCCACATCCTATGTGACAAGTTGGTCTTGATAAAGAGTGTTCGAATCACAGCCACAGACAAGCAAGCCTAGATTACCCAGACTGACATTCCCGCTTGCTTGTCAGGAGATTCCTCTTTCCATGTGTGTGTGGAAAAAGTGAATGAGAGACCCCTAGGGAAAATGCTTTTTAAAAGAGGAGGGTTGGGGGCTGGAGAGATGGCTTAGTGGTTAAGGTGTTTGCCTACAACGAACAAGGACCCAAGTTAGATTCCCCAGTACCCATGAAAAACCAGATGCGCAAAGTGACACATGCATCTGGAATTTGTATGCAGAGGGAGGAGGCCTGGTATGCACATTCTCTCTCTCTCTCTCTCTCTCTCTCTCTCTCTCTCTCTCTCTCTCTCTCTCTCTCTCTGTCTTCCTCACACACACTTTCTCTCAAGTAAAAAAAAAATGTTTTTAAAGAGGAGGGATGGAGTGGCAGGGAGTGGGGGGAAGGTGCTCAGAAGCATCACCAGAGCAGAAGGGAGAGAACATTCCCCCCCCCATGGTCCTCTCGGGCCCCAGGAGGATAACAGTTGCCATGTGAAGCCTCTAGATCCTCCTGGGGGATTTCAAGGCAATCAGTGTCCACCTTGTAGAGACTCGGGCTGCAAAGGCCTCCCTGGGAGCTCTGAAAACCACAGCAACAGCCCCCAAGTGGCAATTTAACTTCTGTCTGGGCTCCAGCAAGGTGACAGGAGCCAAGAAAGAGAAAACACAGGGAGGAAATCCGAGCACTTAATTTGCTGTTCTGTGGAAGAAGCCAATTAAAATGCTTTACCTTTATGTGGCCATCCAGCAACAGCATACCTCCTCCTCCTCTTGCAATGCCCCATTAATGGCCCCTTCCAGCCCCCCCTTACAGTCCAGCTTCCTGTCTGGACAACAAGGTTCAAGCATCCCCAAGTTAAAGGCCTTAAGGCTCTCTAAAATCACACCTCAGGGAGTCAATGTCTTCCCAAAAATCACTCCACTGGTCCTTCCTGGCTTGCCAGCATGTATGAGGTTACACTTCAAACATGGCTGAGCATGGCCATTGCAGCCACATGAATGCAGTCCACCCACTTCTCCACTTGGGTCACTGACAGGGACCCTGTACATAGCCACTTAGGAACCATAAAGAACATCTATAATGCCGAGTTCCAGACACCACAGCATACAGCCCAGGTGGTGTTGACCACTGAGTCACCTGAAAAAATGGTACTGGAAGATTCTTTTAGGCAACTCCTGGAAGGAGAGTCTGACTTGAATATGTAAGATCTACAATAAACGAATCTCAAGTATCATACTATCCGAAAGTTAAAAATGAAAGAATAAGAAAAGATATGCCGTGCAAACACTAATCAAAAGAAAGCTGTGTAGCTATTTTAGTAGTAGACTTTTTTTAAAAAAAAATGAAAATCACTGTGGATAAAGAAAAACATGACATTATTATAAAAAATACAAAATGAATCCTAAATATGGATGCATGTATCAACAGGACTTCAATACACAGGAAGCAAACCTAACATAAGTGAAGGAACAGATAACTCCACAATTTCAGTTGAAGACAGTAAAGCTCATCTCTTAGTAAGCAATGTAACGACTAGCCAGAAAGTTGGCAAGGAAGGTTGTTCTATGGCACATCTTCAGAAATACTCATTTCTTTTAAAATGCAAAATAAAGGCTAGAAAGATTGATCAGTGGTTAAAGGTGCTTACTTGTAAACGGAGCAATTTTCCAACTACCCACATAAAGCCAAACAGGTATTCATTTACAGGGGCAAGAGACCCTTAGGCCCTCATACACATGTGCTCACTTGCTCTTGCTCTCTCTCTCTCTCTCTCTCTCTCTCTCTCTCACTCACACACACACACACACACACACACACACACACAAGTAAATATATTAACTTCTTTTTAAAAGACAGAATAAAGAACAGGGGTTAGCCTCATGATTTTATGCCTATCTTCTGCTGATATTTTCTTCTCAAACTTCACATGTGTATCATTTAATTCAAAATTGGTTTTCTCCTGCATCATGGAGCCCTCTTAAAATAATGGTGTCATCATCAACACAAAAAGAAAGAGAGAAAGAAAAGGAAAATTAGCAAGTATAGCTCAACTATATCATCAGAGATTCAGAGAACTCTCTACCCCAAAAGAGCAGACTAGAACATTCACCAAGACAGACTAAGCCAGGTGTGGTGGCACACACTTGTAATCCCAGCTCTCAGTAGTCTCAAGCAGGAACATTTCAAACCAGAGGTCATTATGGGATGCAAAGCCAGCTAAAGGCCAGACTAGACTACAGCAAAATGAGATTTTTGTCTTAAAAAACTCAAATAAAATTAACCCAAAAGTCAATAAAATTAAAATAACAGGAAAATCTCTATTCTGTTCACTTGAGAATTAAATGAAATATCTAAAAATAATCAGTAAGTCAAAAAGAAACATTAAAGGAAATTATATATAGCATTCAGATATCTTATTAGGAAAAAAATTCTCAAATTAGTAATATAAGTTTAATCATCTAGAAATTGAAAAACTATGTAGAAGAAAGAACATAAGAACAGAAATCAATAAAAAATTAAGACAGAGAGATAAGATAAACATCAATGAAAGAAATGAAAAGAACAAGAAAAGTAGAAAACCTACAGAAAAAAAAAACTTAAAATATGCCAAGGCAAAAAAAAAGTCAGGAAACACAAACTAACAATATCATCAATAAATAAATAAAAGAAAGTATATCAATACAGACCTTGCAGATAATCTAAAACAATGAAATACTACTATAAACAACATAATACAAATATATCTAACACCCTTTATGAAATAAACCAGCTCACAAACTACAATTTACCACAACCAACCTAAGATGAAATCTGCAGCCTGAACTATCCATGACTAATAATGAAGCTAAATTTTTAGTTAAAGTGGGTGAAAAGAACATCCTAAATCCCAAAAGCCTCATTTGTGAATTCAAAAAGCCAAAACTGAAAGAATTAGCACCAATTAGATAGAATGTTATGTAGAAAAACAGAAGGAAAGGAAATTTCCCAATGAATTTCATAGACCAGCATTACCCTGATACCAAAACCATGAAGTCAGCACAAGGAAAACAAAAATCACAGATCTACATCTCTCATGAATGTAGATATAAATGCCTAAATAAAATATTAGAAAATTAAATATAGTAGCATATGAACAAAGAGGTAGGGTTTCTTCTCCCGGTATTAAGAAAATCAATTCTGAGGGTGTACCTCAATTGGTAGAGTGCTTGCCTAGCATGTTCAATCCTCAGTAGCAAATAAACTGTGTGCTAGTACATCCTTATAGTCTAGGTACTTCAGAAGTAGAGTCAGAAGAAGTTCAAGGTCATCTTGAGCTACATACATATCAAGGTTAAGGCCAATCAGCCTCAGCTACATGAAAAACCCTGTCTCAAAACACGAAGAATGAGAGGGGTAATAGATGGCTCAGCAGTTAAAGGCTTGCAAAGCCTGCTGGCCCAGGTTCTATACCTCTATGCATCTGTGATCCTAACGCACCTATGACAATGGGCATAGAACCAGCAGAATCCACTTCCAGCAGCAAGAAACCCTGTCTCAGGGAAAACGGAGCACAGACACCTTGAAGTTGTCCTCACACACAAATAAATATTTTTTGCATACTCATCTCTTAGTGAGCAATATAACTAGTAGCCAAAAAGTTAGCAAGGAACTAAAGAAAGAGAAAAAGAGAAAGGAAAAAAGAAAAGAAGGGAGGGGCAAGCACTTTATCCACTGAGCCATATTCTCAGTAAGAAAGGAAGGAAGAACAGGAGAAAGGATGATTATATTGGTTTGAAGAAGGAAAATAATATAATTATATTGTTGTGGTCAGCTTTCTAGTTGCTGCGCAGAAAGAACCCAAGCCAAAGTGGCTTATGGAGGAATGGGTTTATTTGGCTTATGGACTCGAGGGGAGACTCTATCCTGGCAGGGAAAACGATGACATGAGCAGAGGGGTGGACATCACCTCTGCCACAGCACTGGAAATAGTAGCAGGAAGGTGTGCCAAACTCTGGCAAGGGGAAGCTGGCTTATAACCCCCATAAGCCTGCCCCTGACAACACAGCTTCATCGAGGTTGTAAAACTCAAACTGGCATCAGCTGAGGATCAATCTATTAGAACACATTCATTTGTTTGTGGGGGCACCTGGATCAAACCATGACAGTCCGCCCCTGGCCCCCACAAACTAATAATCATACACGATGTAAATACAATGCATTCAGCTCAACTCTAAAGTCCCCACAGCTTTCAACTGAGCCATAATACCAAAAATAAACCCGTAATGGCACAGAACATTCACACTGCAAAACATGAGGCACAGCAAAAACAGAATGAACCAATACAAGATTTGAAATAAGCAGGGCACCATCAATCTCTAACTCCAAGTTCAATGATTCTAACCAATAAGTCTCTTGGAGATTCAATTCCGCCCCTCCAGCTTGGCTACTCACAGTCTGGGAAAATTTCATCCGGTGCTGGCAGCTCGCCTTGGCACCCATCCATAGTCCTGGAATTCACTGGGTCTCCGTTGCAACACACAGTTCATCCTCATGGCTCCATCGGGCTCCATGCAGGCAACCTAGCACACCTGCTTCACAAGCCAATGGCCATTTTTCAAAAACAAAACTGTGTTGCAAATCCAATGACCCTCTCTTCTTCCATTTGCCATACTCCACAGAACCAGGTGGGCTACCAATTTGTTAATCCAGGAGGGAACAAAGCATTCAGGCCCTTTACTTCAAAGAGTCCGCATTCTTCCTGTTGTTCCAATGCAGACCAGCTGGCCCAATCTCAATGGTTGTAATTAACCTCTCAAACAATTGCAGGTGAACAGGCAGCAGTTTCGACCCAAAGATCTTTCTTTCTGTGCCATCTCCATCTGCTCACACCAGTCCATCTTTACATCAAGCAACTCTGCACAGGTTTCCAGGACACAGGCAGGCAGAACACAGTAAGCCTCTCACGCAAACTGCTTCTGGCACAGTCCTGACAAAGTTCTTTCTCACCCTCGTAAGCCAAACCTCACAGTCCATAGTTCTCATTACATTCAGGTCTTTAAACTCTGACCAAAATGATCCATCACACTGTACTTACAGCACTGCAAGGCATCTCTTAGGCTGAGATTTCCAACCCATCCATATTCCTCCTGCAGATCAATTCCAAAATGCCAAAGCCAGAGAATCAGGGTTCTAGCAGAAACAGATGACTCCACATCCTGGTACCAAAACTGTTGTGGTCAGCTCTCTAGTTGCTGCACAGAAAGAACCCAAGTAAAGGCGGCTTGTGGAGGAATGGGTTTATTTGGCTTACGGACTCGAGGGGAGACTCCATCCTGGCAGGGAAAATGGTGGCATGAGCAGAGGGCTGGACATCACCTCTGCCACAGCACTGGAAATAGCAGCAGGAAGGTGTGCCAAACTCTGGCAAGGGGAAGCTGGCTTATAACCCCCTAAGCCTGCCCCTGACAACGCAGCTTCATCGAGGTTGTAAAACCCAAACTGGCATCAGCTGAGGATTGATCTATCGGAACACATTCATTTGTTTGTGGGGGACACCTGGATCAAACCATGACACATATCAACTAAGGCAATTTTTCTTTGTACAAAATCAAATACCCATTCATGATTTTTTAAAAAAAATCTCTCAATTAATAGTAAACAGAGAAAATATACTCGTGCTGAAAAGGGGCATCAACAAAACACCCACAGTGCCAGACTGAATATTCTCCTCCTAAGATTATCAATAAAGTAAAATATCTACTTTCTACTAGGAACATGGTATTTGATGTCTTAGCCAATGCAATATGGCAAAATGAAAGAGAAACTGGGGGAAGGAAGAAGAAAGAACGATGGAAGAGCTGACAGAAGAGCTGACAGAAGAAAGGGAAGGAGCAAAACTCAAAGTCTCCTATTCATAAACCACACAAGTGCCTATGCAGAAAATCCCAAAGAATTGACCAAAAAGTAAAACAAAACTAATAAGCAACTTTAGCAAAATCTTGGGACCTAAGATCAGCGCATAAATATCAAGCATTTCCTATAAACTAAGAAAGAACCTCTGGAAAACAAAATTTTATAGCAATGCTATTCACAATGGTTCTTTCCTATATGAAATACTTACACATGTACATCTACTGAGACATGGATAGAATTTGAGTGTTGAAAACACTGAAATTCAGATGCAGCGACAGAGCTGTGGCCCATATAACCCTACCAACCGACCACAGGCAGAAAGCTGAGATCCTGGCAAGAGATGAGCCACCACAGTCATATCATGGAGGATCCATAGGGAACCCTGCAGAGAATGACGGAATGAACAAGGGACCCACAGCCACAGCCATTCAATCAACACAGGATAAGCCAGTGAGACAGAAACCAACGAATCTCGACACAAAAACCACTAAGCTCGCAACATTAAAGCAGCCTTAATACTCACCCACCATGACTCAGGGAACTGAGCGGAAGAGGGGCGGAAAGATTGTGAGAGCCGTGGTGGGGGAGACGATCCAGAGGCATGGCACCCCTCAGTAACAACACACTTGGGTCAGAAGAATCCAGCTGAATACTAGGCTATCCATGGTCCCCTACCACAAAGACTGATCCAGACGGCCCACGGAGGAGGATAATCAGCTGACTGGGGATGGGGAGGGGGGGCAATGAGGAATTGGGGATAACAACTCATTGTTGGCCTACTAAACAATGTAACTCATTATGGACAATAAAAAAAGAAAACACTGAAATGCTCATACAAGATACATAAACGGGGCTGGAGAGATGGCTCACTGGTTAAGGTGCTTGCTTGCAAAGCCTAATGACTTGGGTTTGATTGCCCAATACACACATAAAGGCAGATACACAAAGTGGTGCATGCATCTGGAGTTTGTCTGCAGTGACTGAAGGCCCTGGTGGGCTCATACTCTCTTCATCTCTCTGTCTCTGCTTGCAAATAAATAAATAAATATTTTTAAAGATACATAAATAAGAGCTAGGGAGATGACTCAGTGGTGAAAGGCATATACTCCATAACCCAGAAGACAAGAGCTCAGATGCCAGTACTCACTTAAAGCTAGTTCCAAAGTGAGGCAATCTATAACCCCAATGAGCCTATAGAATGGGAGGGAGGCAGAGTCAGGAGAATCCCAAAGCTCACTGGCCAGTGACAAAACAATAAGAGACCTTGTCTCAAACAAGGCAGAAAGAGAATACCAACACCCTAAGGTTTCCCTCTCACCTCCACACCCATATACACATATGCACACAAATAATCAAAAGCAGTCCATGGATAACAAAAGAAGTATACCATGGTCAGGAGTTAGAAGAATCAATAAACAGATCTACTAATATAGCACAACTGTAGTTGAATTCCAGTAGAAAATGTGCCAAATAAGTGCAAGCTAATATAGAAGTCAAGTGGACTAAAATATCAAAAACAGTTGCAAAAGAGAAACTTGGAACCACCACATAGTATGACTTTAAAACTTAAGACATGGTCATCAAAACAGTTACCATCAAAAGAAGACAATCACAGAAATACATATGCCAGGAAAGACAAACACAAATACGGTAACTTGATTCTTAACAATTAAAAAAATATTCAGCCTGGCCTGAGAGCACATGCCCATAATCTCAGCTACTCTGGAAGATGGGGAAGAAATGGTCAGCCTGAGCAAGATGCCCTGCCCCTCCCAAAAGAGTATTTCACTGGAAAAAAAAAAAGATATTTCACAAGTAATATTGGGGAAAAGACTGGATATCAATATCCTTATACTTTAAAAACTCAAACTAGACCATGTGTTTTTTTCTCATTCTATTATAAGATATAACTCTAAATTTTTAAAGATTGTCTAAATAAATGAGTGAAAAGCCTTGTTCATGTATTGGAAGACTTAATTATTTGGTATCCTCAGACATACCACCAAAAACAGAATAAATTATACTTTATCAAAATCTCAGATGCTGCTTTGCAAAAGACACTGATAAAAGAATGAAAAGACAAATTATAGCCTGGAGATCATAAATTCAAGGTCATCTTCTACTGTACAGTGAGTTGAAACCAGCCTGGGATTCATGAGAACCTGCCTCAAAAAACAGCTACAAACAATACTCAAATATCAAAATGCTCCAAACCAGCCTGGGATTCATGAGAACCTGCCTCAAAAAACAGCTACAAACAATACTCAAATATCAAAATGCACCAAGGCAGAAAACCAGAAGTTGCTAAGAACTCAACATTAAAACAGACTTAAAACACACCCACCAAGGCTCAGGGAAGTTTCCAGAAGAGGGAGCAGAAAGACTGTAAGAGCCACAGGATGGAAGGGAATATCCAAAGGCATTGCCTACCCCACATTGACTGACTGCTGCTCTCACTCATAACCCACAACCCCAAGGTGAATACCAGCAATCCCACTGAGGAAGGCCCACAGTGGAATGGGGGCAGGGAGGAGAAAAATGATGGTACCAATTCATGATTAGTCTATACAACATAAACAAATCAATTTTTGAAAAAAGAAACCATGTAACCCCAAAAGGAACTTAAGGGATTCAGGGAAGTATTAATTAAATCATCAAAATAATAATATTATTATTAAATAAAGAAATGAACATTTTGCACACATAAAAAGTCATATACAAATGTTTACAAAATTTTTATTCATAATCAATGAAAACTGGGTAGGATCCAATGCCCTTGAGTATATTTACACAACAGAATACTATTGAGGCACAAGCTGACGCAGCAACAAAAGAGCTGAGTCCCATGACACTGGAGGGTGGGGGGAGGAGCCAGTCTCAGAAGGTTTCATTCTATATGATTCCATTCATACATTCCAATATTAAAACTAAAATTATAATGTGAGAAGTAAGCTAGTGATTGTCAGGAATTGAAGAAGGGAGAAGGTCTGTCTATAAAAGGAGTGATGGAAGTGTTCCACACTCCAGCCTGAGGTGGAACTTACACGATCTCACCCGTATTGAATGCAAAGAATGGTGCACCCAATGATTCAATGTGATTGAGGAAATACAAGTTAAAACAAGCATAAAAAGTCTTAGGAAACTGACAGTAGATGGCAACTTCCTCAACTTGTTACTGAAAAGCTACCAGACTCCTAAAAGAAGCATTTGTGATAGTGGTGAAAGTTCCCTTTCAAGTCCTTGGCATGGAAATGACAGTTCTCTCCATATATAGCTATGTTGTAATTAAATAAGTATTTGTAAAGCATTTAGAACAGTGTGACACATAATAGATGATATATAACTGGTGTTGAATAAATAAATCAAAATTCCAACAAGGGTTTTCATAGAACTTGACAAGCTTGTTCTAAAAGCAGTTGTAAGGCAGAACAATGGTCCAAAAATAGCCAAAGCAATCTTGAAGAACAGAGGTGGGAGGAAAGATAATGCTTATTCAATCGGCTATTAGTACTTAATTATGACACCATTAGGACAATGTTTTTGTTGGGCCCAGAATAGACACATAACTAGTGGAATATGATAAAGAGCCCTGGAGTGTTTGCTGCATTGAGTCATGATGCACAACAGAAAATACATGTCAAATGAGGCCAAAACGGTTCAGTATTTATAGCTGAGAAAAATGAAATACTAATTCACAACTTTCAGTCTAAGGTAGAATAAAGACCTAAGTATGACAAAGCAAAACTTGAAGAAGAAAATGTTATATCCTCAGCATAAGACAAGGTTTTTTAAATTTATTTATATACATCTTAAGATTTTCATACATGTATATAATGTATTTTGATCACATTCATACACCTCCATTACTCTCCCTTATCATTCCCCCTCCTACTCCTGCTAAACCCTCCTACTTTCAAATCTTACTTTGTGATTCACTGACTTTAATTGAGATTCATGAGCGTGGGTGAGGGGGTTTATTGGGTGGAGCATGGGCAGCTCATCAGCCGCTAAACCACAGAAGAAAGTGACCTCCCTCCCTAAGCAACCAGTAAATGCCAACAGCTCCCCATGGAGGGTTAAGGCTTCATATACCCATGATTGGTTACTGGCCTGCCCAGTCTAGTGCAGAAAACCACAGCTGTTGTGAGTTCATGAGTGCAATAACCACGTCAGGTAGGACAGGATTCCTTAAACAAGATTCAAAAGGCCATCAAGGAACGGACTGTATGAAACAACAAAGGATGTTAGTCCTTTATGCTTCAAGATTCCAAGAATAAAGTGCAACATAAGACATAGAGCAGATGAATACAATTCACCTAACCAACAGAATACTGATATCCAAAAGAGCACAAAGTATTCCAAGTACAAACCAACATACACACATACACACACAAACAATGTAATCATTTTGAAAATTAGGTAAGATTAAACTGGCAACCTACAAAAGAGGAAACCAAGATGATTATTAATAAGATGTCTGACCTCACTAAAAAGAATGAAATATATAACAAAGCCACAATGAAATAATAACAAATTAAGTATAGATATTCTCTCATGAGAGCAGGGAAAGAAAGGGGACTGGGAAGGGAGTTGCAGAGTGCTCTACCTGTATAAGGAACTGCAAGAGTCGTTAGAACTGTTCACAAATGTTTGCATTCTGCTCTTGAAAGGTTCAACATAGTGCAGGAGAGATTCTGCAGTTATGCGTGCTTCCTGCACAAGCATGAAGGCCTGAGGGACCTGAGATCACCCAAGTTTGACTCCCCAGATTCAGATTCAGACTGATTCCCCCATTAACTCAAGTGCTTTTAATGTCCCTGGCTGGCAGCAGTTTGGGAAGTGGAGCCTTGCTGGAGGAGGTTCATGCTGGGGGAAGGCTGAAGGGTATTGAAGCCAGCTCCCCCTTGTCAGAACTCAGCTCACTCTCTTGCTTCTTTCTTCCAGCTGCTGTGACAGAAAGTGATATCCAGTCTCTGCTCTACCATCCTTTCCCTGCCATCAAGAAGCTTCCCCTTGAGACTGTAAGCCAAAATAAACCCTTTACTGACATCAGCTGCTTCTGGTCATTTTGTCCCAGCAAAATGAAAAAGGTAAACACATAAACAGCTGAGCATGACCACACATGCCTCTGACACCAGTCCAATGGGGAGTGGAGGCCAATCTCTGTGGCTCAGAAATAGCACACTCCAGAATCAGTAAGAGACTCCATTTGTGATGGAAAACAGGCAGGTGAGTGATGGAGGGGGACACCCAATGTTTTCCTCCAGCAACCATGACCAATATTGTATAGGTGCTGGGGAGACAAATTCAGGTCCTGTGCTTGTGCAGCAACACTTTTACCAACTGAGCCATCTTCCCTGACCCTCCCCAATGTTTTGAGACAAGGTCTCCCATAGCTCAGACTGGCTCCAAACTCAACAGTGTAGCTGTGGATGACTCCAAACTTCTGATTTCCTTGCTTCTACCTCCTAAGCGCTGGTATTTCAGCCTGCATCATCACACCCAGGTTTTGTCGGTTTTATTTTCACTTATTTTTTTTCATTTTTAACATTTTCATGGTGTATTATTTCTATATTATTCTCCCCCAATTACCCTCTCTGATATCCTTCCCCCTCTCATGAACGTACTTCCCAATTCGTCCCCATCTTACTTTCATGCCTTTTGTTAATGAATGGAATTGAATTAGATTGGCTTGCATGATCGTGGGTGAAGGTTAGGTACAGTGGAATGGACAATTTGCCAGTGGTTACACCACTAATAAACGTGACTCCCCTCTCCCAGCAGCCATTAGCTGTCATTGGCTACTCTGGGAGGTCTGGGATCTGATGCATCCCTCTGCCGTTGATGGTGAAATATTGACAGGTTGGATCTTGTGCTGGAAATCACAGCTGCTGTGAGTTCATGAGTGTAAGAGTCATGTTGTATCATCCTCCTATACTTACATTCTTTCTGCCCCTTCTTCACAAGGTTCACTGAGCCTTAGAGGACAGGGTGGAGGTTGGGGTAGATGTTCTATTTGAAAGTAAGCATAGTCACCTAGTCTCAGCAAGGCATTGCTGCATCAACCATTGCCCATTGTAAAAAGAGCCTGCTGTGATTGAGGCTTCAAGCAGTTCTGATCTATGTGAACAATAGAGATCTGTAGAAGGCAGTTTGGCAAACTGTCCATTTAGCATAACCACTATAGAAGTTTCCTTCCCACCCTAGGGCCTATGTCCCTAGCCATAATGGGCTTTTGCCAGGTTTACAGGACCTGTCATGAAATACCTCCTATGGAGTGGGCCTCAAGTCCAATCAGAAAGCAAAGCAGTTGGTTACACCAATAACATTTGCTCCACTATTACACCAGAGGGCATATCTTGCCTAGCAGGTCAGTTGTGAAGTACACAGGATGCATAGCTGGGTAGGGCTGTCGATGACACACAGGCTCAGAAACACAAATGCCACACGTTCTGTCTCACATGTGAATTCCAGTTTCAAATTTCTAGATTAGTAGCTAAAAGTCAGAATGCCTGTAGAGAACAAGAAATTATAATGCAGACTGGGAGGGGAAAGTTATGGGGAGATGGTAGAACATATGGGGCCTGAAAAGTAGAAGGGGTAATAGGGAGGAGGGAAGGTTTAAGCAGGGATGGTGTAAGAGAAAGGGAGGAGAGAAAGTGGATTGTGGGAGGCTGAATCAAAACTAAAGATATATGAATAAGTCATATGGAAAACCTACTATTTGGGAAGCCAATTAAAATATATTCTTTTAGAAGTGTTTGAATGAAGGTCACCTATATAGGTGGATAAAGCTGTTCACAGAAGCCATAGGTAATAAATAATAAGTTCTGGTACCAGAGATGAGATACCTCCCAATGAGTTGTTGGTCACGGAAGCTAGAGAGAATACCCTAAAACAATATAGACTATTACCTTTGTTCTTGGTTGCCCACAAAAACTAGATGGTAAGCCTCTATTGCTGAAGAAGACACTATATGCTTGGGTTGCAGGACATACAGAAACTAAGCTGGAGGCTTCCTCCCTTATGAGTAGCTTTCTTTGTACCAGAAGGTGCTATGTAAGCTGCTAGGGGAGAAAGGCCATTAGAACACCGAGTTATTATGCAGTGCTGGAGATCAAACCCAAGGCTTCATGCATGCTTAATAACTACTCTTACCAACTGAGCCACATCAACTACCCAAGTGCTAGTCTTATCATCTTTAGCTATAGTTTGGTTCTAGAATGTTCCCCAAAGTTTCATGTATTAAAAACTTAGTCTCCAAAATGGACTACTGGGAGATGATGGAACCTGTAAGAGATAGGACCTAGCGGAAATTTTTCCAAGTCAGTAAAGGTTGTGGGATCCTGGTCCCTTTCTCTTGTGTCTTTCACTTCCTGGCCATGAGATGAGCAGCTGTGCTCTACCACACACTCATTCCCAGAGGCCCCAAAGTAATGGATGCACCTGAGTGGAGTGCAACACCTAAAATTGTGAGCCAAAATAAATCTTTCCTCTTGGTAAGTTCTATCTAGGGTATTTGTTATCATAATGGAATGTTGACTAATACACTTTCTTTCCTTTTTTAAATGAAATAAATACCTGAAATCTAGATCATACAGACCTAAGAGAATACCAATGTTCCTGCTTAGGAAGGACACTTACACACATGAGTCTATGAACTGTCTGTAGAAAGAATAAAGCATGTATCAAATGCCTTATGAGATGAGAATTTACGTGTCAGTGGGTTTCCAAGGAGACAGTTTTTACAAAAGCTACTATGAGACACACTCCCTTCACAAAGAGAAACAACATCCTGCTCTCAGCAAGTTCCTTTTACGTTCTGACAGATGACAGACATGTAGGAGGAAAAGACCTAAAAGTTGGATATGAAAGCAGCACCCCCACATCCAGTTTGTGGGGTGAATGAATAAGAGAATGAACAAACGAATGTCCTGCTTTTCCCTCTTGCAGAGTTTGGAGCCCATTAAAAAATGGCCACAAGGAGGGAGCAAACAGGCAATTGGGAACACTCACTGGGCCTAGGACCACAGCAGGTGCCAGACAATAAGAGCAAAGGAAAAATCTAGATTGACTCCCAAAACTTTCAGCAAGACAGAAAACTTTGCAGCTAGAACCACACATGAAAGTTCTCAGGACCCCAGAGTGGGCTGCTCTGCTCCTACCCACAGCCTTGAGGTATCTGAGGGCCCCGGCAGTGAACCTGGATGATGGGGTATACTTTGCTTCTTTCCCACTATGGGTACTTAACTACTTTCCCCTAATCAATGGCTCCTTCAGCCTGGAGCACTGTTTCCACTGATTTTTTTATAGGATACCAGCACCCTAAGATGATCCATGCAGAAAGAGTACCTGGTCAGATAACGTTGGCAACTCCTCCAAATAATCTCTCCATCAGCAAGATGCTCAGGGCACATGGAAAGATGAAGCTTGTAGTATTCTACTGTAAAGAAGTGTAACACGTGCAGTGTTTTTAAAATGTGTGACTGGAAACGTCCTTTTATCTCACCCAGCCATGAAACATTCTGTCAGAAGGAATATTCTACCAATTATTATCCTGGATATGGTCCTCAAAAAAGAGACTGGAGGATTTCATCTGCTAGAAGCATGAGCCCAGACACCCAGAAAGCACATTGTGAACTAATGACCTGGATGAACTCTGAGAAAGTAAGGGAGTTTATATTCTTTCATTCTGCAAAGCTTCTCAAAGGGTATTTGCAACATGATGGAGATCCAGACAAAATGTTGTAAACTTGAGAAGAGGGGAAGACTGAAATATTCACTCAGAGGAGACTATGAGAGTTGAAGACATTATAGAAATCATATTAAATTGGGGGTTCCTCTCTGATTGTGATCTAAATGCCTTAAACCGTTAACCAACACAGGAAGTTGTTCATGCCTTGCTGAAAAGGGCAAATGTTTACTTCTGTTTCTCCAAAGCTAGCATTAGTTTCTATAAAACCATGGATTAAAAAATGTGGATGAATTATTTGACCATGGGCAAGGGCATCTAAGGAGAACAGGTGGTTATTTCTCAGCCCAGTGCCATCCTACACTGCACTGCTGATATGCACATCACCAGGTCCACTTAAACCTTCCAGACTAGAATTTTGGAGAAGAGCAAGAAGAAGAAATGCAAGAATCTGCATTTTAAACAGGTCCCCACAATACTCTTCTATCCTTGTTCATGCCTGAAAGCCACTGACTCCATGTTTTCTAATTAAGAGATAACAAAGCTTTGGGCAGGGGGAATATGATGCAAAAGAACCAAGAATGTGAATTGGTGACAGGGAGGTCATGGTCACTAACAAAAAGGGCACTCAAGGAAAAGATTGTGTGAGTTCCATGCAAACCTTACACTCCTCGAGAAGACAGCCTGACAGCAGCCAGGAGCCTCACAGTCCAGTTGGCAGGGATGTGCCTGCCATGGCACAAGTTGGATGCCTCAGCTGGCCACAGTGAACAAGGGGACAGGGGCTCACAAAATAAACATGTTTCAACACAAGTTCTAGCCTCATCAAGAATGCTTCTGAGGGCTACCTGGCCTTTCTCATGAATCGCCCCACTGAAAAGCAAGCCCCTTTTCAGTACAGCCCCCTGTTGGCTGTATGCAGAGTGCAGTGTGTATGTCTACTCATGCAGGCCCCAGGAAACCCTGTAAGTCAGTCACTATTATCCTCATTTTAGAAACAAAACTCCTGGTGCTTGGAGAGATAGTATGAGTGCGTCAAACCAGTATTACCAATCTGTGGCAGGACAGGACCCCTGCCAAGCCTTCACAGACGCCAAATTCATGCCCTTACATATGCCAAGGATACAAACAGATAAGACTTTTTATTTCCTTCTCTTTAGCTAAAAACAACAAACCCCTACCTCCAAATACCTTGCATGCATAAGATAAATTACTACTTATTAGCTCTCTGATTGATGAAAGCTGCTCCTGAGGCAATTGGTAAATAAGCAGAATTCGTTCTGGTGAGCTAGGTTCTCCAATGTCATTTCAAGTCACCATTCTAACCCAAGCTTTGTTGTTTCCCCTTTCACTGCCTTCCCTGCTCCACTACCTTTGCCTTCTGCTCTTTGGTGAAGACTAGCTGCTAATCACAACCTGTGTACAGTAAAGGAGAGAGGTGTCCCTTGTCACAACTTGTTGAGCATTTTTTTTTTGTCCCCGTGTTTTCCCTGCCAGGCTCTTGAGACATTTCCAAAGTGAAATGACTCAATGTAATAAGTAACAATATGCCATGTGATCAGGGACAAGAGCTGGCAATTAACTGAAGTTATGCTGCCATTCAGAATTGGTTTGAGGGCCTCAGATGAGGGTGTGAAGATAATTAGTTACTGCGACATGTGCTGAATTTAAGAGTCCTCTGAGGCACCTAAGCAAAGAAATCCAGTTGGCAATAAGATACCCAGTCTGGAGTTTGATAGAAACCATGAGGAATGCCATACAGAAAGGACATCAATGGAGTAAAGTTCCCAAGGGAGAGAATTTAGAGAGGAAGAGAAGACCAAACCCTCCTAAGATCACCATTACAACATTGAGCACTAAGAATAAGACAATCACTAGACAGAAAATACCTAGATGTACAAGCCAAAGTCTAGGCCTTAAATAGTACTACAACCCAGCAGGGAGTCAAGAGATAAACATGAATAAAAGAATGAAAATTGTGGGCTGGAGAGATGGCTCAACAGTTAAAGGTACTTGCTTGCAAAGCAGGACAGACTGGGTTCAATTCTCCAGTACCCATAAAAAACTAGATACACAAAGTTGCTCATGAGACTGGAGTTCATCTGCAGTGGCAAGAGGCCCTGGCGTGCACATATTCACACTCTCTGTGTGTCTGCCTGTTTCTATTCTCTCTCTCTCTCTCTCCCTCCCTCCCTCCCTCCTTCATTCCCTTCTTCTCTCTCTCTCATAAATGAATATGTTTTGGAAAGGATGAAAAATGTATGTAAAACTGAAACAATGGACTGAATTGAATTGAATAATATTGAATCATCCCAGGATGGATTTCTCAGATTCTGGAAGAAAGACAATCCAGTTGTAGTTACCTTCTTGCTTCTGGAACAAAACACCTAACCCAAAGAAGCTGATGGGAGGAAACTCTCGTCACTAGTTATAGATGCTGGAATTGAATTGCAGATATTTGATGTTTGCCCAAAGTTACTGACTTTACATTGTTATGCCTTATAACAATGGAAATGTTTACTCTGAGTCATTGGGAGCAGATCCTAGGGTCCAGCCCTAAGATGTGTTTGGGGGAGGATCTGATTTCCAGCCCAAAGATATGCAGAGCAGTCTGAGCTCTGGCAGGGTCCCTGCTGCTTACTGTAGTTTGTGTTTGTTGCTTTTGGTGTTTGGTGGCTGGTGAAGATTTCTCTCTGCTTGGCTATATGGAAGCAGCTTACTCCACCAATGGGAACTTCCCCCTGCCATCCCTTCCCCCGATCCGTAAGCTTGAAATAAATCCCTTCCTCTCCTAACCTGTGTCTGGTTTGGATGTTCATCCCAGCAACATGGAGCTGACTACAACGTTTACTATATGTAAAATACAAACTCTGCAAATAGCCTTCATTGTCTCTTCCCAAATGGATAAGCCAGGACCCTCTATGAACACTCTCTGACCACCGTTACACCATAATTAACTTCAGATCACATTGGTTGGTATAAATATCACCAACACTTAGCAAACAAAACATTTAGAGTTAAAAGACTCTGTCAAAAGCCCCCTTTTGTTTTTGTGCTTTTTACAAAAGCCTTGTACATTAGAAAGCAGGCAGGAGATAAGACCCGGTGAGTACACGTGTCAGGAGAGTGGTCCACAGTAAAGAAGAGAGATGTTCCTCGTCTCCAAACATAGGGAGGAGCATCTGACAGAAAGGGCCTAGACAAATCCTCTGTAGTGCTAATGGACAGTCATTTCCTAGTAGTGAAATATGAGGCATTACAAAAATGTCTAGTAGGCAGAAATGTCCAGAAGAACATGGGTCACCTAAGGGGGTGTAATGAGCTCCCCTATGTGGTCATCAGGATTCAAGCAAGACCTGGATCACCTTGTATTGGGGATGCTCTAGAATAGATTAAAAAGTTGATTCTAAACCCAGTGTGGTTGGCATGCCTATAGTCTCAGCACTTGGAAGATAAAGCAGGAGGATTTTGAGTTAGAAAGCAGCCAGGACTATTAAGCAAGACCCTGTTAAGAAAGAAAGAGAAGTCTATTCAAAAATACTAAGATTCTGCAATTATTAGCCAAACAACATAGATCACGTCACAGAAGGTGCTATACAATTTGGCTAGGAGAATCTCTTTCATGAAAGTTCTCCTTTTTCCTTTCCTTAGTAAATGCAAGCCCCCATCTGTTGAACAGTGAAGTCTATGCCTCACTTGAATCAGAAGAAACCATATAAGTAGGAGAAGCAAAGGTGTCCCGTCAATGGCTATATGCAACACTGAAGGACAAGAGGAAGTTCCATAAACACCAGCTTACCTCAACATCCAGGTTGCTCATGCCTGTGGCAAGAGAACACAAGACATCCCTGACCAGATTCTGGATTCTTGAAGGGCCATCCCACTGCACTGGTAACTACTACCTTTGACAATTCTACTTTAGACTAATTTAAAACTTTTTCTGCCCAAGAACTGTTTTTCACAACTATGATCTCACATATCCACCCAACAACCCATGAGATGTCATTATTTCAATTTTGCAGATAAAAACATCAAGTCACAAAAGTAAGTCAATCATTGTGTCTTAAGTATAGTGTGGAGTCACACCTTCTGTGGGGGTGTGGGTGAGATTCTAAAGTTAGCTTTATAGGCAAGCATCACATGTGCTCCAGGGTTGCTTTTGAAAATCCCTTAAACCAAATGTAAGGTACAGACTTTGCCATTATATCTATAATCCTAAACAAAATTTTAAACAAAAAAAGGGTTAGGGTTAGGGTTAGGGCTAGGGTTAGGGTTAGGGTTAGGTTACCTAAACAAAATGCAAGGTAAATGCATGCAGTACAGCATTTAATAAAGGATCTAAATGTAGCATTGAGAGTTTGTAGACTTTTAAATTATATATATGCAAGACAAGATATTGAAGGTATACTGCTCAGGTTTCATGAGTCAAATGTACACATGAGCCTGTTCCACCAGTACACAAGAGAGTTTAGCTCTTCAGCTCTGGGCGAAGACAGGAGAGCTAGCTGCTCAGTGTCCATTGACCCAGTAGGAGCTGAATTATAACACCATTACTACCATTTGCTGACCACTGACTTCCTACCCAAGCACCCTGTTGAGCACTTTATGGAATCCTAGCAGCTACTTTATTTTAGGGGGTGACCCTAGTTCCTACCCGTAGTCATTAAGTAGCTGAGCTGGAGTCATAGGCCCATATGACTCGGAATCATGGCCTTTGGGAAGCAACTAGGTATGCTTCATATCACAGGGGGGGTAAGCTATTAAGAATGGAGTTATCTGGGTCCATCTCAGACCAATTGGATCACAATCTGGGCTCCTTGCCCAGGCGATTTGAACAAAGTTGGTCCACTCTAATTCCTGGTCTAGTATACTTTCTACTAAATCACCTGTCATTGCTGTCTGCCCAATGCTGTGGTGCTATAAATAAAATGTCCAGTGTAGATCACTGATAATGACACGGCCACATCCTCTTACCATGCACCTCAGAAGCACTGTACCTGAAGTCCACCAGGGAGCCCACACAGCAGCCTTGGGTTTGTTTTAATGATTCAGTAAAGTGCTTGAAACTGTGGGAGATTTTCTTATATGAATTCTCTTTCATAGTTAATCCAAATAAGCCTTTCACCTAAAAAATACCTCAAAGGCTGAGTGCAAGCTCAGATTTGGTTCTGACACACTATGAAGGCATCCAGTCACAGGCTTGCATTTTTGAACAGAAACATTCTGCTCCCTTTGATGGAAAAGGCACATGATCCAATGCCAGATGGCGACGTTTGTACAAGTCAAGCTGGATTAAGTCAAGAGCTTTAGTGAAGCATGATGCAGAAAAAGAAGATCACGGATTACCAACACACACACACACACACACACACAAACACACACACACACAGAGCTCATACTAAATTCTTTACCAAATTCTATAGTAGTGGATTCCCCATCAACTTGCCCTTGTTCCCTGGCCTCTGTTGCCCAGCTTCTCAAACCTGGATATGCCCCAACTTTGCCCATCTGCAGCTAGCTACCCACAGCCCAGGCAGACCTGCGTGTGTATGTGTGCATGCCTGCCTATATGTGCAAAGGTACATGTGTGTACAAATACACACTCGTGAACATATGCACAGGTGAGAAAGGAAAAGGCAGGTGTGTCAGAAATAGCTCTACAGAGGAACAAAGCTATGCCAGATGGATCCTGGGTCCTGCAGCCAGCTCTATGCTTTCATCAAAGCCCCTCACCACTCAGAGGCCCCTTAGACATAATGACTATCCCAGAAGGTCAAGTCACTGAATCTGACTTGGGAAACAAACTCATAGAAACATCTTCTTAGGAATCTGTCCAATCATCCAGTCTGAAGTAGCTGAAACATGGAACTTTCCCCCATTGCCCAACATTCCCTGAAGGGCTCTGAAACACAAGCCTCTGTTCTGGAAATCAGTCACATTGATAACAAGAGGTCCCAGGGGCTACCATGAGCCTAGGAACCAGGGTAGGGAGGCTGATGTCACTTTTCAAAGCTGTTAGGAGCAGTAGTAAGATCTTGGGTCAAGGCTACTGGGATGGGACAAATCAAGATAAACCACTTAGGGTTCTTTCTAAGCCAGAGGTGTCTTGCCTAACCTCTTCCCTTGTCCTCACCAAGAAAGCAGCAGGCACAGTGAGCCAAGCCTAGCATGTGCATGGACCTCAGCCTGACTAAGGCTGGGCCACTCTCAGAATCCTTCAACTCCAACAAGACTCCTGGAGAGCCGAGTACCACGCAGAGTACTGAGCCTTGCCACTTCTCAGAGCTGATGGAGATGAAAGAATTTACTTTTTGCCCAACCTCCAGAAAAGGCTGAGATAACCATATTTTGCATAGCCTAAGGCTACCACTCACTAACTCTGAGACCTCTGGTGAGTTCCTAAACATCCCTTGGCCTCTGTTTCCTTTTCTTTTAAATGAGCCCAAGACCTGTCACCTGAACCCCCTATGGCACCAATAAAAAAGAACCTGCTTTTTCAGGGTCTCCTCCAAAAGAAGTATTTGATCAATGGGATCTAGAATTGTTACTGATTTTTTTTTAACCACCACAAAAGCTCTTAAGCCCTCATTTCAGAAAAAAAAAAAGATTCCACACTCACAGGTATATGCATGCCTTTTTATTAAAATATTGTCAGAACTCTGGGCTCCTTTGGGTTTTCTTGCTCTGAAGAAAGGAAGAGAATGCAGCTTTAGGAGCCTGGATTTCTGCTTAGTTAGCCTCCAGTTTCACCATCATGTAGTCATGAAACCTACCGAGACACAGTTCTATCCTGGGCACTGGAAACAACTGGGCTGAAAAGCTCCATTACAGTCCCTGTGAGTAGCTTAGAAGCCAAAGATAAGCAATTGACTGACACTCATTGTTTTAAGCAGCATACTAGAAATTGTATGAAATGCCATGGAAGCCGGCCAGAAAAGAACATTTGTCTTGCCTGCAAAGAAGCCAACCATTTGGAAAGCCTCACCAAGAATGGTACATCTGTGATGCGCTTCAGAAGATAGCTAGGAAGAGGAGAAGGACCCCAGACAAAAATAAAGACAGGGAAACAAGACAGCAGAGAATGAACTTGGAGATTAAGTAGTCCCTACTGTCCTCTACCAGAGTTATGTTTGCATACACAAGACTGGCCGAGGCTAGTTTAGATACTAGAAGGGCTTGGTATTACGGTGAGACATTCCTCATGAGGGAAATAGAGAGAAAGGCATGTTTATGCACAATTGCTCTTGTGTTTTGGGTTGGGCACTGTGGCAGTGGTGTGCAAATGGGTAAGAAAGCCATGATTAGAAGAAGAGAAACCCTTCAGGGACGAGAGATCCACTGCAGGGAAGTTGTCCTCCTCATAGGAACTGACTGGTGCATCCATCACTCCACAGTGTCGTCCACCACCTACCTGGAGAAGGCTCTCCACTAACAGTGAGAGCAATGCTCATATTTAAAGATTTGGATTTCTAGACCCTGGGTAGCAACTGCTGTGTGAGGCCATTCCAAGATAGAGCCTCTGGCCCAGGTGTATTGTGCCCACAGTGGGAGGCTGGGAGGAGAAGAACAGGTAGGAAAGGGGCTCTGAAACAGAGAGAGAAAGAAGGGAGGGAGTCATGGGGGGAAGAACGGTAGGAGAAAAAGACAGAGAAGGGGGAAAGATACAGGTCCAGCAGGCTACATGCCGACCATCCCATCTACCGGCTCAAGCAAGCTAGGTAATCCTCGGTGAGCCAGAGAAGCAGATTCAAAAGCACTGGGCCACCTGTGAAGTGTCCAGGAATAGCAGATGACTGGAGTCATGCCCCCAAAGTGAGGAAAAATGCCTAGATGCTTGGGGCCAGGCATGTCTCTGTTCTAAAATGATCCTGCCTTAGGGATGCAGGGCAACTGGACTTGAATTTGGGTTCTGTCTCCCAACAACTGGAGTAACACAGGCAAGTTCTTTAATCTCTTAGAGATTCTGTGTCCTCTTTATGAGAAACCTACTTCTTATAATGAAGTCAGAGCCTAGCACAAGTTCAAGCATATGGTAGGCAGTCAAAGCTGAGATAAAACAGTTCTGGTAATAGTGCCCCATCTTCTAAGCAGTTGGGTCTGATAGTGATTCACTCACTGACACATTTATTTTCCATACACGTCAGTACTCCTTGCCCATGAGAGCCCCTTGCTTGTGGCATAACCTGGGGCTGCTGGTGTGCAGAGGGACAAGGGAAAGGGCAAGCCCCTGGTGAATTCTCAGCTAACAAGCTATATGTATGCCCAGCCAGTCAGGGGATTTCAAGACCTGGGGTCCCTAAGGAGTCATTAAAAAAAAAAGCAGGGCTGAAGAGATGGCTTAGCGGTTAAGGCATTTGCCTGCAATGCAGAACCTGAGTTTGATCCCCCAGTGCCCATGTAAAGGCAGATGCACAAGAGGGCGCAAGTGTCTGGAGTTCATTTGCAGTGGTTGGAGGCCCTGTTGTGCCCATTCTCTCTCTCTCTCTCACTCTCTCTCTCACTCTCTTTCTCTCTCTCTCTCAAATAAATAAAATATTTTTTTAAAATAATAAAAAAGCAAAAGCCAGGGCAATGCATGGATGTGTCTCAGATTGGGAACTGACTTTCATATGGAAACTCTAGGAAACCTAACACTCCCAATTGCCAGAATTTTTTTATTTTGAACAAGCTTGTAGCTTTAAAAGACTCAGCTCTTCCAAGCCTGCTGGTCCCAGGTTATTTAACATCTCAAGCCTCGGTCTTTTCATTTGGAAACTGGGAACGATAAGAACTGTCTCCTGGAGGAGCTAGGATTAAGGCAGGTGCCATCTTTGATATGGCCAGCACAAGGGAAGAAGAGGACTTCTTTGTAGGTTCTCATCCCTATCCACACCATCTCACTTCAGAGTTGGCACTTTGAGTATGTCAGAAAGTCAGTAGAGTCCTGATTTCTTGAGTTTTCACATGCTGTATGTTGCCCAACTCCCCAAACCTAGAAGAGAAAATATCAGCATTTTTCTCCTCCAAACACAGTTTTGTAAAAATATGTTATTTATTTGAGAAAGAGAGCCAGAGAGAGAAAGAGAGTTCGAGTTAGAGTTAGTATGGGTACATCAGAGTCTCCTGCCACTGCAACCAAACTCCAGGTGCATGAGCCACTTAGAGTGTCTGGCTTTACCTGGGTAGTGGAGAATCAAACCCAGGCCATCAAGCTTTACAAGAAAGCTCCTTTATCCAATGAGCATCTCTCCAGCCCCCAAATACAGGTTGGACTCACTCTTTCCTGTTCTCTGGCCAGGGCTAAAGAAAGAATCACAGGGGTAGCACTGTAAACCCAACTCAGGGCTTTCTGTGTCTTGCCTCTCTTCTCTTGCTCCATTCATCAGTACTTTAAGTTTCGCCTATGTGCTCAAGTGTCCAGAAATGTACGTGACACATGACTTGCTGTGGTCAGTGCCCAAGAAAGTCTCTGCTAATAGGAAGGATACTTACTTGGACTCAGAGCAAATCGGTTCAAGTTAGGGTCTACCTTGCACCCGCTAGGGTCCCTAGGCACATGCCCAAACCTCTAACTCATTTAAACTCTGAGATGGTGAGACTTTCCAGGCTCACATCCAGATCTCACTTAAGATTTCATGATTTGCTCACTATCCTGTACTGAAAGTTTCAAAAGCAAAACAACTTAAACAATTCTCTTAAGGATTTGATTTGTTCTTTTTCTACCCTCAGGGAGATTCCTTGAACAAGCCACTGCACTGTGGTATCAATGCAGCCACCAAAGAGAATCTAGAGAGACTGTCAGCAGGTGCCTGTCCTCCTCCTGCCTCCTGGTGTTGATGGTCTGTCTGCTCCTCAACAGCTCCAGTTACAGATATAATTAGATAAACACACAACGCAGATCTGGGATGTGTTCTTTCTTCCACCTGGCTGGCTAGGGACAGGTGCCCAGAAAATTCTCTGTGCCACCTAAGCACTGAGCTGTTCCCCAAGAAGTGCCAGGACAAACCAGTCACCAGTGAACTGCTATGTGCTCTTTTGTGTTTCCCCACTGGTCACCTCAACCAGAGAGGCTGCAATTGTTAAGGACCCAAAGCAGGAACCCTGTCCAAATAAGTCAAACTTGGGCAGGAGGGGCAAGGACGAGCAGTAGCCAAACCAAATCCAGTTGGAAGCAAATGAGCAAATTATAGCACAAAGGAGTCTTGGAACCTGACTCCACTGCACGTTAGCTGAGTGGCTTTGGAAAAGCTATCCAGCGTTCTGGGTGTTCATTCTTCCATCTGCAAAATGACTGTGTGTGATTGTCTCGAGTGTCCAGTGCTACTATGAGCACTGCCATATGCAGAGAAGGCCCTCGTGCAACATGGGTCACTTTTTCCTGCAGTATGATTCACCCCTGTTCTTTGTATTGGTCAGTCCATGGAGGGCTGCCTCACACGGGCTTTCTCTGTGAAGGGATTCCTTCATCCTCACACCTTAGGGATTGGGAGGAGCCAGAAATTCTCCATGCCTGATCTTGGGTTCACAGATGGACTCTTACATTCAGGCCAGAGTAGAAATTAACTTTGATTTCTTACATTGATCCTGCCCAGAAGTGTCTGTAAATGGTCTGATTAGAATGGTGGGAATCAAAACAGCTAGACATTTTGGTGGGTAGAAGACATCATGAGGTCATATATCCCCTGGATATCAGTTCAATATCACGGCTTGTTGGCTTTTATTTCACATGGTATCAGGTTTACAGTGTTGCCTTTAAGTGGAAAAGAAATTTTGGAAACATGGTGGTACTAAAATTATCCTGAGCCTTCCACTCTAAAAACCAAATACAAACATTTTGTGCTGACCCTGAGCTGGGTGACTCACACCTGTGGCTGCTTTGGGATTTCCAGACGTGACACCCACTGGTTAGTGTGAAAACAGCTTCCAAAGACCAGGTAAGGAGGTGGAACTTCACCTGACTCTCCCACACTGAATGAATTTTTTTTTAAATATATATATTGTCCATAATGAGTTACATTACTTAGTGGGCAAACAATGCGTTCTTATCCCAAATTCCCCAATTCCCCCCCTCCCCATCCCTGATCAGTTGTATATCCTCCTCCGTGGGCTGTCTGTATTAGTCCTTGTGGCAAGGGATCCTGGATAACCCACCACGACTCAGGGAACTGAATGAAATTTTTTTGAATATTTAAAAATCTAAATTGAGCTATAAATGAGACTGTGTGTCAGAATAATTTTGACGTTAATTTGCATTTTTGTTTTCTTCAGTTCCCACTTCCATCTCATTCAACTCCAAGCGAGCAACCAGGTAAATGTCTCTAGTCCCCACTTGTCTTTCTTAAAATCTTAAAGTCTCAGAAAAACTGTGTTGATAGTTGGGAGGAGGGATGTGTGATGCTAGCTCCAGGGTGCTCAGTTCTCTTGAAGGTTCCAGAGGAGGAAAGAGATAGTTTCAGTGGGAAGGAGCTCCACAGTGGGTATGGGGTACCTTGAGTAGCAGAGGGCTACACTCTGCTATATGGAGTATACTCCGAGGTGGCCCAAAAAGCCTGCAGCATGGGAGCAACTCTGACACACAAGGACCCAGTTGGTGAAAGCTTCCTTGTGTACTTAAAATGGGAAAGAAGCCCCAAAGCCACCAACTAAACCCCCAGGGAGAAGCTAGGAACAGGCCATGGGGCCTAGAGTGGACGTTTACTGGGCCTTTCTTCCCTGCATCCAGTTCTGTGAGCCCTGGGAGGGAAGCTCCAGTAATGCCTCTTTGAACTTCTTGCCAACAGAGTAGGTTGGGAGTTTAGAATGAGACCTAAGTTAATTTTTAGAAAATTAAGACAGATGAGGTCTTATATACCTATATTGTATGTGTGCTGAAATTTCCTTGTTCCGTCCTTTGAGTCCTTAGACACAGGGTTTGTTCCATTCAAGACTACAGCATTGTGATTCTTGGTTTGAGCACCAATTAATCATAATTAATCAAAGAATTTAGATGTCAATTGCAACTGCCTACTACAAAGTTCAGCTTCCATCATTCCACTAGACATGGAGGGAAGATATTAGACTGACCTTGAAACTTCTAGCACACATGCATTTATTGGTAACCTAGATCTCTGGCAGCATGATTTATCATATTTAACTTTTTAGAAACAATTTCAAATTTATAAAAACTTAAGACAAAAGTAATATGGAATAAAACCATATATACCTTACATAGATTCACCTAACATTTTACCCCACTTGAATCTTTCTCCTCTTATCTTCTCTCTCTCCTGTCTTCCTATCCCCTTTCTTTATGCTTTCCTACATATGTATATATGCATACATTTTTTTAGATAAATGTGTTTTTTAAAAAGTTATTTTTGGAACCATTTTAGGATAGATGACATACATTATGGCTTTTAACCTGAAATACCAAAGGGTAAATTTCCTATGAAAAGAGACAACCACAGTGCAGTTACCAACGTCGACACAGTATGTTTATCTAATCTTCCACCCACACCCCAGCTTTGTCAGGCGACATATTAATGTCCTTGAGATCATTTTCCTCTCTAGACAGTAACCAGCCTGAGTTCAGGCATCACATTTGCCAGGCAGGCCTCTTTCACATTGTTGTATTGAGAACATTTCCACAACCTCTCCTTATATTTTATGACACTTTTTTTATGCAGGCTTCCCTTTAAAGAGAACGTTCCTCATTCTGTGAGTACCTGGTACATCCTTGTGGTTAGATTGAGGTTTTATGTCCTCAGCCAGAACTCTGCATAGACAGTATTGTTTCCTTCTCAGGGTCTCACACCTAGAGGTACACAATGTCCATGTGTCTATCATAAAACATGTCACTTTAGTCATGTGATCAAGGTGCTGTTGGATTATCTCTCAATATGCCTACTGTTTTAGCTCCTCTCTTGCAAGATGCATGACATTTTAGGATTGTGAAAACATCCTATTCTTCATCAAAATCCTATCTATCCCTGGATTTGTCATCACAGATGAGCCTTGCCTGGTCTTATCTTTTCCATGCTGGTTGCTCTCCTATGGTGCTTCTACAATTGAGCATCACTAGATATTTTTAAGGCCTTAAAACACTGATAGGCATTGAGATTTCATATATAGGAGTCATGTAACTCAAGGTTATCAGCTTATCAAGAAAAGAGAAGAGTCAAAAATTTATCAAGTGCCTAATATACATATACCCATATATGTACATACACATTATATATACATATATATGTATACATATATATTATATATAAATATAATATATATATATAAAATCATCCCAAGGGCCAGGAGTAGAGATTTGTGTTGCCTTTTACAGATTAGCATACTAAAGCTCACAGTGATCCCCAAACATGTCGAGTCACACAGCTAAGGGACTACATTAAGATTTGAACTTAATTCCACCTGACTCAAAAGATCATGCCGTTTACTCTCTGTGCTTTCATAGCTGGTTTCTGATTCCCTTCAAAATGGGTCCAAGCAGTTAGGTCTACTAATCACACTGAGTGTCCACTGAGGTCAGAGACCTCATTGGGAATTTCCTGTGTCACACAGAACTGGCTCTGTACAGCCTCTGTGCAGTGCTCATGGAATGGCAAGAAAAGGCAATTATCCAAATGGATCCACTGGATTCAGTGCCCACATTGATCCTTCTCCCTTGCTGTCTTGCAGTTGATGAGCCAGGATGTTCTGTGCCCCACATTCCCTGAACCTATCATGGAGCCAGAAAACAAACCAGGGCAGTAGTGAATGTTCCACTGAGAAGCCTTCCTCACACCTCCTTTCCTTTCTCCAAATGCCCAACAGATGCTTTTTGTTCCACTGGTTTTATACTACAATATCTCCTATTGTTCTTTAAACCAAATTACATTTCCCTTGGGAATCTAGGATGGCTTTGCCAAGACACTAGGGCAATAGTCCAGTTTGTGATGGAATTCACTCAAATATATAAAATTAACAATAGTTATGGATTTCAGGCCATTAACAAAAGAAAGGGTAAATTATCTCAGAGAGGAAAGACTGGCAGAAAAGAGAACTCATCTCGCAGATAATGTGTACTGTCTCAATCCCACTTAACCCAATAATCACAGTGTATGAGCAGTTCCTAGCAGTGCACACTCAGCTCTTGCTGATGAGGTCTGAGTGAAGCTGCCTCTATCCTTCAGCTCTAGGAGTGGACACCTGACTTCAACTTCGTGGGTCAGTGTATCCAACTGTCCCCTAGCTAAAGTGATTGGCTCAGAGACAAGCATATAATCCAATCTAATCCAACAAGACTTGGTCCTGGACTGTATGCAGAACAACAGAATTCTTTCTCTTTCCCATAAGGACAATGTAAGAGGAGCCACCACACAGACAGGGTTTGCCTGAGAGTGAAACCAACGTAAGTCTAAGTAGAGCCAGAACACTACGGTGACAGAGGCAGGCAGAGGCAAACTCAAAGATATAACTGTATCCAAAGATTCCAACTGTGCCTCAATCTAGGTTACCTCTTGGGTTTTCCTACTTTGTGACTCACAGAGTTAGGTTTTGCACTAAAGACAGCTGAGGTTAATCGTTGTCCTTTCAACCCACAGACTCCTCACCAAGAAAGATATATGCAAGAACAACCTTAAGGTGGATCAGGCTGGGAGCTGTGAGAAATGAAAGACACATGGTGAAAAACACATTCACAAGAGAAAGACATGGCTTCCAATGGAACACTTAGGGATGGTTACATGAGAGGGGATGTCTGAGCAAGTTCCTAATGAATATTTAGGAACCCCAGGGACGTAGGCAGCATTTTAATTCAAATTCCAAACATCATTTTTACAATAAACCTTCAGGATTTAGCTCCAATAGTTCACTTTGCTTTAACACAACAACCACAAAACAGCTATCACACCCAAAAATAATACCTAAATAATGACTAATGCCCTGTCTGTTCAATGTTCCCACTGTATCCAAAGTCCCTTTTATGTTTGTTTTGTTAAAAATCAGGATCCAAGCCAGGCCCTGGAGTCTGAATAGTCAAACTGACATGTTTAAAAGACATATCTGGGCTGGAGAGATGGCTCAGCGGTTAAGGCACTTGCCTCCAGTGCCTAAGGCCTCCAGTTCAATTCCCCAGGACCCGCATAAGCCAGACCCATAAGGTAGTGACCCTGGCTTGCTCTCTCTCTCTCTCTCTCTCTCTCTCTCTCTCTCTCTCTCTCTCTCTCTCTCTCTCTCTCTCTCTTGCTCTCTCTATATCTCTCTCTGCTTGAAAATGAATAAATAAAATATTTTAAAAAGACTTATCTAGGAAGTGTGATTTAGACAAGTCTATGGAAGGCAGATGAGTTCTGGGGTGATAGCTGTGATCATAGTGAGAAACAGGACAAAGAATCACCTGTGGAGATAGAGGAAGAGAAGGGTGGATTTGAAACTGGAGGAAATACAGGATCCAAGGGAGGAATCATGGACAATGAACAACTTTCTGAGTAAGGTGAATAAAGATGATTCCATCAGCAGAAAAAAGACTTGGGGAACAAATGAACCACTTTCAAAGGAATGCCTCATCATTGGCCACATGGCAGACATATTCCCCACCCTCAAATGCAGCTGAGATCTAGACGGACAAAATCCTTATCCAACTGACAGATGGTGAGAGAGTAAGCAACAAAATCCAAGCTTGGCAAATACAAAGAATCGCTATAGAGAAATTAAAATCCATGCTGAGACAGATGAGGCACGGGTCATGCAGCCATTTATGAGGGACTTGGGATTTCAGACACATTTCAATCACCAAGGCACATGGGTATCAGGGATTTTTTTTTTACAGAAGTGGAAACAGGCCCATAGAAGGTTAGTGATGAGGACTGTTCTGACACCTTATCAACTTCAGGAAAGAAAAGACTGACAGCAGCACCTGAAGGGGCACCTGGAGGGGCGTATCCTCTAGCTATATGGGTTTCCTCAGGTCTAGAGCCAAAGCTGTGGAGGTCCATTTCTTGAACCATCCCTGAGGTACTTTGGGTGAGTTCTAATGTCCAAAATTTAAATTCCATTCAATCTTGAAAGTTCTGAATGGCTCCCCGCTTCATTTTCCAAAAGGTCGAGGAGTGTGCCTTGCTTATTTGGGCCTATGAACTACAGCTGTAGGACTGGGGGTGAGTCTGGAGACAGGCCTAGTTTAAATGCTGGATTTACTCCTCACTGATCCCTAGCAACAGCCAAATCACTAACCTTTCAAGCCTCAGTTACTAGAAGTGGAGACTTACAATACCTTTTTCTGGAATTGTATGAAAAATGAAAAAACAAATACAGCATAGCATACAGAGGACATTAGACATGATACAGAAAGAAAAAAGAAAGAAGAAAGAAAAAGAGAGGGGTATGGGGAGGAAAGGAGGAATGAAGTTGGGGCTCTTACTGGGCAGGGTAGCTATAATCTAATAATAAATGCCTATAATTCCAGCTCTCAGACTGAGGCAAGAGGATCATGATTAGCTACATAGCAAAAAGGCAAAAGAAAGAAAGAAAGAAAGAAAGAAAGAAAGAAAGAAAGAAAGAAAGAAAGAGAGAGAGAGAGAGAGAGAGAGAGAGAAAGGAGGGGGGAGAGAAGAGAAGAGAGGGGAGGAGAGGAGGAGAGAGGGGAGGAGAGGAAAGAGGAGAGGAGAAGAAAAAAGGAAAAGAAGAGAAAAAAAAGAAAAAAGAAAAGGCTGGGCCTCATAGTTACTTCTTGCTTGCTTTGTCCTGAGGTAGACTCAGGCAACACAGTAAACACTGGCTCACTGGATCATATAAAACTGAGAAGCAAGCTTGAGCACCCACAGAGAGACTCAAAGAGAAAAGGAGGAAAAATTGCCTACAATGAAATTCATTAAGTCTTTTTAAAGTCAATTACTTGAGTTTCAAACTCACTGGGAGGAGAAGGAGAAAGAAGTTTAGATTGCAAATGCAGTGGAAATAATGGATAACACTCCAGATACCATACAGCCTTTTCAGTAGTTAATAGCACTGAACTAGACATCTTTACTCTTTCTTTTTCTCCCTCTCCACAAAGCCATGAAAGAGAAAGGACACCTAAGTGCTGAGTGCTGGCTGGAAATGGGACAACAGACCAAAGAACCAGCTAGAATACTCAAAGAAACTTTATTAGTTATTCTGACTTTGAGAGAGACTCTCAGATCTCATGAATTCTTCTCCAACCACCAGACCCAAAAGAGGCAGGACGCTATAACACAAGTCACCAGAATTCCCTGAACTCATGTTGTCACAACAGTGTGGAAATACAAGTACACCGAGACCTCCTTAAAGATGCCAGCAAATCATTCATCACAGCATTATTTAGAGGTAAAACACGGGGAGTAACCTAGATGTTCAACAAGGCAGACATCCTTAAACCAGTGCTTCTCACATTTCAGTGTGACTGGAAGCATCTAAGGGCAGTGTGGTCTCGTTCTTGGCCAAGGTCTCCGTTTCTCACAAGCTTTCAGGAAAGGACGATACCCCTGAATAGTAAAGCCTTGTTTGATATGGGATGTAATAAATGTATATTGAAATTATGTGCACCTCTTAAAAACGAGAAAGTGTCAGCCGGGCGTGGTGGCACACACCTTTAATTCCAGCACCTAGGAGGCAGAGAGAGGTAGGAGGACCGCTGTGAGTTTGAGGCCAGTCTGAGAATACATAGTGAATTCCCGGTCAGCCTGGGCTAAAGCGAGACCCTACCTTGAAAAAAACAAAAAGGAGAGAGAGAGAGAGAGAGAGAGAGAGAGAGAGAGAGAGAGAGAGAGAGAGAGAGAGAGGATATATGGAAAGAAACTTAGAAAGTATGGTTAAGTGGTTAAAGCAGGATAGCCAATAAAAAGTTAAAGATTAAAAACCAGAGAAAGAACATTATAATTCTACTTTATATGCAAGTGTTTATTTACATGTAAAATTATATACATGTGTGTGTATGTGTGTAGACATATTTTTTTCCAAAAATCTGTTAGTAATTATGTCTATGTAGAATTTAGAGTGATTTTAATTTGTTTCTTTTAGTGTAACTATAATTTCTAATTTTTTAATAATAAACAAGTAGCATTTGGGTTAAAAAAAACCTACAATAAATTATGTGCCCCAGAAAAAAATGTTTTTCTTTGGATTATTAGATAATAAAATATATGCAGCCAGTCAAGAAAGAGATAAAAGATTGCTCCAGAAGTTAAAGTCCATTTCAAAAGTGACCGCACTACCCCATCAAGGCACCCCAAAGACCTATAAAGAAGGGCATTGGTTTCCAGCAGCTTACTGTAAGCATAGGATTTTATACATTACAAGTTGAAACTACTTATGATAAGGGCTGGATATAGGGGAAAAAAGGCCACCTGGCCTTGTGATCTGAAATGATGCCCAACTCTCGGGCCAGAGCTCAATACTGTGTAACAACATAGAACATATAGAGAGAGAGGCAAAGTATTAAAGGCACAGGCATGGTGATGTCCAGATTCAAATTTTAGCCTTCCCATTCAACAGAAATCCTTTAACTACTGTGGGCCTTGATTTCCTCAAATTTAAGGCAGAGGTGTGATAAGGGCTCTGCCAAGAATTCAATGAGATGACCTTCGAAAAATATGTTCCACCCTTAACTGGAACTGGGATCCAGGGCAAAATCCTATGGGGACCAAGAACCTGGGCTCCAAGGAGAAATTCCTACTACCAGAGAGCTACAGAGAGGCTACACCCATTAGAATCTTGCCAAAATAGAATGTTTGTCTCATTTAACCTATATTGATTTCACTCTCTGATGGAGATTCTCTTTGTATTTTTCAGAAGGCAGTGAAAGAGCCAGAGACAACCCAATTCCACCAAGACATGGGATGATGGCTGACAACCTGGCAGGAGACAAACCACCCCTGGCCTATCACACAGGGCCCAAATGAAACCTATGAGAAAGTGATGAGATAAACAGGAGACCAATCACCACAGTGAGTCTGATAACCCATGAAAGGTCAATGGAGACAGACACCAACGAGACTCAAGACAACCCAAAGCAGAGTTCAGAGCTACTTAAGATCTCAACAATAAGGCAGACTTAAAACTCACCCACCATGACTCAGGGAACTGAGTGGAAGGGGGGCAGAAAGAATGCAAGAGCCATGGTGGGGAAGAATATCCAGAGACATAGCCCCCCTCAGCAATGACATACAAAGGGGGGAGAAAAAATGGCTACCTCTGGTGCAGTTCATAACCCCCTACCCTAGGGATAGATCCAGTATGCGCACCGAGGATGGACCCCAGTGGGTAGGGACAGAGAGGAGAGAAATGGAGGCACCATCACAAGATTTGCTCATACAATGTATATAATTACTTATAATAAAGATATTAATTAAAAAATATGTGTTTCTTCCACAATGTTATCCACATTGGGAAAAGTCCTCTGGACAATTTAATCAATTTGTTTGAAGCACAATAAAATACTTGCAAACCTAATTCAACAGCACATCTAAAGGATCATATATGGTGACTAATTTGGTTTCATTCCAGAGATGCTACAATGATTCAACATACACAAATCGATAAATATAATATAGCACATAAATAGATTAAGGAGCAGAAATCACATAATCATCCAATAAAGTCAGAATGACCTTAAACAAAGTTCACTATCCCTTCATAATAAAAGGTCCAAAGAGGGTTGGGAAGATAGCTTGGTGGTTAAAAGCACTTGTTAGCAAAGCCTGCCAGCCTGGGTTAGCATGGGTTCAATTCCTCAGTATGACTCACTAAAACCACTTGCACAAAGTGGTACATGGATCTGGAATTTGTAGCAGCAAGAGGCTCTGGTGTGACTGCCTCCTACCTGCTCTCTTTATAAATAAATTTTTTTTTATATTTTATTTATTTCTTTGAGAGAGGGAAAGAGAGAGAGAGAGAGAGAGAGAGAGAGAGAGAGAGAGAGAGAGAGAGAGAGAGAGAGAGAGAGAATGGACACGCCAGGGCCTCCGGCCACTGCAAAGGAACTCCAGACACATGTACCACCTTGTGCATCTGGCGTTATGTGGTTACTGGGTAATCAGACTCAGGTCCTTCTGCTTTGAAGGCAAATGTCTTAACTGCTAAGCCATCTCTCCAGCCCCCCAAAAAATATTTTTAAAAGGCCCAAAGAAAGTAAGAATAGAAGGAACATAACTCAATGTAATAAAAGCTATAACCACCATTATATTAAGTGGAGAAAAATTGAAAGCATTTCTTCTAAAATCAAGAATGAGACAAAAGGTGTGTCTACTCTCTCTACTTTTAATCAATATAGGACTTGAAGTCTTAACCAGAGCAATAGGCAAGAGAAAGACGTAACAGGGATGCAAACAGGAAGGAGAAAGTCAAATTTTTATTTGCAGATGATATGATCTTATAGTTAAAAGACCCTAAAAACTCCACCAAAAAACTAGATGAGATAAACACTTTCTGTAGAGTATAAAATCAAAATCAGTAGCTTTTCTATATATGGAAACAAATTTTCTGAGAAAGGAAATAATCCCATTTTTGTAAGCTTCAAAAAAAAATAACTATCATTAAAAAGACCAGCAAGGAATGCTGGTAAAGATATGAGGAAAAAGGAACCCTTATGCACTGCAGGTGGGGGTATAAACTGGTACAGACACTGTCAAAATCAGTTTGGAGGTTCCTCAAAGCACTGAAAATAGGATGACCATATAATCCAGCTACACCACTCCTTGGTGTATACCTGAAGGATCTACCATACCATGGAGACACTTGCACATCCATGTTTATTACAGCACTATTCACAATACTAAGATATAGAACCAGCCTAGATGCACAGCAACACATATGCATCCATGGTGGAATTTTATCCAGCCATAAAGAAAAATGAAATTATGTGATGTGCAGGAAAATTGGTAGAACTGGACATCATCCTATTAAGCAAAATAAACCACACTCAGAAAGATAAATATGTTGCATTTTCTTTCATCAGAATTTAGATTTAAAACATATATATGACATGAATGTAGAGCATGTGGAAGAGGAAGAAGAGATCTAAGGGATGGGAAAGGGGAGAATAAGGGAAGGTAATAGGAGAAAATGAAATACATCACAAGCTTGTTCACATATGTGAAATCTATATTTAACTATATATATATATATATATATATATATATATATATATATATATTTAACCATCTATATATATCATGAAAGCATAAGAGGACTATTTGGGAAAAGACAGTAGATACAGAGCAGAGATAAGAGACAGCAATGAAGGGTGTATATGAGCAAAGTGGAAATATGTGTGTGTGTGTGTGTGAAACTGTCATAATGAAACCTTTAAGTTTGTATGAAAATTAAAATAAATAAAAGCATGCCAACAAATCAAAACAAGGTAATCCTTTTCCCCTACACCAGTAATTGGTCTAGAAGTGTATATGCGACCCAGATGTAAATGAGATTTAAGGGAGCAACTACTGAATCAGGCCTTTTGCCAACAGGACAAAATCTGAGAATTGCAGAGCATTTTTTAAATATTGTTAATAATGACAATGTAAAAAAAATACACTGAGGAGCTGGAGAGATGGCTCAGCAAATAAGGAGGCCTCGCAAAGCCTGATGGCTCAGGTTAAATTCCCCACTTTCCACATAAAGCCAGATGCACAAAGTGTCACATGTATCTGGGGTTCCTGGTGGCAGGAGGCCCTGGTGTACTCATTCCCCTGCCCCTCTGTCTGTCTGTCTGTCTCTCTCTCTCTCTCTCTTTCTCTCTCTCTTTCTCTCTGTCTTCCTCCTCCCTCCCTCTCTGTAGGAGACTTACAAATAAATAAATAATATTTTTTAAAATACACTAGGCAAACAGGTCCACACTATAATTTGAATAAGTATTTATTAAGCATCTCCCATATGCCTAGTTAGCACTATGAAATTGGATATGGAATAGTCAGTAGCCTTTATGGAGCTGGCTTTGAGATGGAGATGGGTGTTTCAGATCATTAAAGTACCCTAACATCTGGCAACTGAAAAAAAAAAATCTAATTCCGCTTAGCATACCCAAGAAGTGACTCTTCTGGCAGAGCACTCCATAATACCAAAACAGTTGTGGCTGCAATCACAGACTTGGAACTAAGTGTATTCCAGTCAAAAGTGGATTGCATGTAGCCTCTCAAAGTTGCATGAACTACAGAATCACAGCCAATGATTTGCCTGGCGTATTAGGGGAAAGCAAAACTGCTTATAAAAGTTAATTAATAAACTCTGATCCTTTGCTTTGAGTAAATATATAAACATAACCAAGAGCTTCCTGTAATTACAATATTTCTTAAACAAAAGTCTGGCAAGCATACACCAAAGGACAAAGGTTATCACCCCACACTTATTTCTATAGCCACAGCAGAAGTACATCATCCCAGTGAGTATAACCAGAGCTGATCACTAGGTTTCCTTATTTATCTGTGTGTGTGCATGCGCACCCATGAGCACAAACACGTGTGTGAATGGGTGTATTTATGTGTATGGTGCATGTGTGTATGTTCATGTAGAGGCAGTTTAGGAATAACAGGGCCCCCAAAGGTAAAAGCAAGGAATGTCTTTGAGGCTATAAGGGGGAATCTGTTTTTATCCTGTTGCTCTTTTTGAGTAAGACTAACAGGTTCCTAAACATATGGCACAGGATCTGTTTTACATTCTTTTACTTTCCTAGGAATATAAATGAGTTTATTCCCTTTCCTGGAAAGCTGTAGCATATAGACACCTGAGATAAGGGCTGGACTGACCAGCTCAACCCCCAGCCAATAAATCTCCAGGTGTGCTTGCCCATTTCTTGGAACCTTTCCTGCTGTTGTAGTTTGATGGATGTCCCCCAATAGATTCAAGGGTTATCTTAAAGTTTTCCTCCAGCTACCTGGCTAGAGGGTATGTCACCTTGGCCAGCTCTTAGGGTCCAGCCCTAAGGTGTGTCTGGGGTAGGTCTAGAATTCCAGCTGTACATATGCAAAGAGCAGTCTGAGCTCAAGCCTGGAGTTCCTGCTGTTTGTCAGTTTTTAGTTTTGAATGTGCTTATTTGCTTGGGGTGCTAGTGATGGGTTTCTCTCTCTGCTTGGACCTATGGAAGGGGACCAGCCTCTTTCATCATTATTGAACTTCCCCTGGATCGGTTACTTCAATAAATATTTTCCTCCCCAAACTGCCTGGTTTGGAGATTCATCCCAACAGTGTATGGCTGACTACAATACCTTCTATACAGGAGCTCTGACTTTTCCTTCTCTTAAACTCCAAAATCAAATGTTTCTAAACTTCACCCACTATGATCTTTGGATTTCATTTGTTGAAATTCATAAGACAAAAATCTAGAAGCCACTGACTCAGTGGAAGTTTTGTGTGGCCGTAAACATCCAGAATAATTCCTGAGTTACAGCCCAACCAGGAACTGAGAAAAGCCCATCACTCTCAAAGACACCAGAATTTCCAGATCATGTCAGTACAGGCATTCATGTTTATAGAGATCAGAGAACAACCACAGCTCTTCATCCTCACCTTCCACCTTCTTTGAAACAGGGTCTTTTGTTGTTCTGACACTGTGTATTCCAAGTTACCTGGCCTGCGAGCTTCTGGGGATTCCTGTCTCTACCTCCCATATCACCGCAGAAGTGGTAGGATTACAGATGTATGTTACCATGTCCAGCTTTATGTGGGTTCTGAGGATCTGTGGTGGTTTGAATGAGATTTCCCACATAGCCTCGTGTGATTTAAGTGTTGGATCCCTAGCTGATGGCATTTTGGGAGGTGGAACCTTGCTGAAGGAGGTGTGTTGCTGGGGGTGAGCTTTGGGGAACTATAGGCCAGCTCCCCCTTGCCAGTGCTAACTCACAGAGATGACTTTTATCCGGATACGGAAGGAGCTCACTCTGGCTGCTTCCTGCCAGCTGCTATGCAAGGTGGTATGCACAGCCTCTTTGCAACCATCCTTTAGCTGCCAAAAACATCATTTTCCCCATCACCTACGAATGCTTTATCCACTAAACCATCATCTCCTAGTGGTTTCTTGCATTGGTTTGTAAGTATAATGGCAGCCACTTGAGAGCTGAGCCATCAGGACTGTCAGAGGAGGAGATTTATGGGAGCCAGAAGATGGCACGTTGGTTGTTCCTTCAGAGATTTGTACACTAATTTGTGGGATCATAACAGCTAAGCAGGAGTCTCACCTTCTCCACAGTTTTGCTTTCTAAATATTTCAGTGACCCAACAATCAACCATGGTCAGAAAATATTAAGAAAAAAACAACTAAACAATTTCTAAGTTTTAAACTGTACACAGTTCTGAGTAGCATGATGAAATCTTACACTGTCCCTATCCACCTAACCCAAAATGTAAATCACCCCTTCCTCCGAATTAGCCACACTACATACAATTATAGCCTGGAATACCCTGGGGCTATCAGACCAAGCACCACAATATCACAAGGATTGTGCTCACAAAACCCTTATTTTATTGAAAAATAGATCCACAATGCTAGATGCTGGTAATTTTATTATGCTAAATTCCCATAACTGTTCTATTCGTTAATTTATTTTTTCAGAAGTGGCTGAATATAATACAAGGAGTTATGACACAAATTAACTCACACCTTTCAATTAACTGAATATCCATGGATTCAACTCCTCAATCAAAAGACATAATTTAACAGTTTGGATCAGAAAACAGGATCCATTGTTTTGTTGTCTTTCAGAAACCCGCCTTACTAACAAAGACAGACACCACCTTGGGGCGAAAAGATGGAAACGGATATTCCAAGCAAATGGAAACAGGAAACAAGCAGGTGTGGATTACCATCTGACAAAACAAACTGCAAACCAAAAGTCATCAGAAGAAATTGAGAATGTCATCTCATATTCATCAAGGAAAAATTCACCAAAAGATAATCTTAAAATTCATATAAAAATCATAAAATATCTCAGCAAAAAATATCCTCAGCAAAAAGAATACTGCTGGTACTATCAAGGTGTAGTGAAAAGCCACAGAACCATAAAACAGCATGGTACTGGCACAAAACACACACATCAATCAATGGAGTGGAATTTAAGATCCATGTATAAGTGCAAGTAATGACAGTCTCCTGAAATTTGACAAAGAGACAAAAACCCACTAAGGCGGGGGGAAGCATGTTTCAACAAATGGTACTGGGAAAACTGGATAGCTACATGCAGAAAAATGAATCTAGCCCTTTGCTAACCCTGCTATACATGTGACAGAGGATTAATATCTAGAATATACAAAGAACTCAAAAACACTCAGCAATAAAAAAAAATCAATCAATGCACTCAAATAGGGCAGGGAAATGGACAGAGAATTCTGAAAGGAAGAAATACAAATGCCAATAAACATCTAAAAAGATGTTCAACATCTTCAATCCTCATAAAAATGCAAATAAAAACAACTTAGAGATTCCATCTCATGACAATCAGAATGGCTTATCATCAAAACATCAAAGAACAACAAATGCTGGTGAGGATGTAGGGAAAGAGGAAATCTCATCCTCTGTTAGTGGGAAGGCAAACTTGTACAGCCACTATGGAAATATCTATGAAGATTCCTCAAAAATCTAAAAATATATCTATAATTTAACCCATTCCTAGGCATATACCCTCAAGATTCTACTCTTTACTACAGAGGTACTTACTCAGTCATGTTTGTTGCTGTTCTATTCATAATAGCTAGGAAATGTAATCAGCCCAGATGCCTATCAATAACTGATGAATAGATGTTGAACATGTGATACATATACATAATGGAATCCTACACAGCAGTAAGTGAAACTGAAATCACAAAATTTTCAGGAAAATTGTTAGACCTGAAAAAAACATACTGAAGTTACACAGGCACAGAAAGACAAACACTGCCTGTTCTCTCATACACAGACTCTAACATGGATAGTTTGATGTGTCTATAAGTTGTAGTAAGCACCAGGAGTATTTGGTAAGGAAGCTAGAATGAAATTTGGGGAAAAGAGAAGCAAGAAGGGATGCATGGAGGAATAGTAGAAAGGCAAATGAAAGAACAGAATACAGAGGGTAGAAGGGTCTTGAGGGGGTGAGATAAGGGAGGTAGATGGGAGAGATACACAAAACTAATAAATCAGTACCATAGAAACCTTCCTCTTAGTTATCTTTTATATTTTAAATATAGAGTTAAATTGAAAGATATAACTTTCTTAATGAGAAGGGGAAGTTTGGGCAGAAGTACCCTGTAGGTAAAGAAAAAGCTTTACCCTAAAACCATAGGTTGTTGCTGGTAAATCCCAGTGCCAGAATTAGTTTATTCCCATAGTGAGCTGATGGTCAGGGAGACCTATGAGGCCCTGAAAGCAATGCAGGTCATTGCCAAAGCACTTCATTACCCATGAGATCTAAATGGTAAGACTCTTGCTGAAGAGACCACAGGCAGTGGTCAAGGGACATCAAAGGATTGTGACGGAACTGACCTAGAAGCATGCTCTCTACTGGCTAACTCTCACATCAATCAAAAAAGTCATCTAAATGTCTATGTTTATCCCCCACGATCTATGCTGCTTTCACTCTTGCCTAGACAATCTGCTTAGTACAGGTGGCGGAAAATACTGGGGAAACCCAAACTCATCATTAGGACAAGAAAGCCAACTGCTGAGCATAAGATGAGTCATCTCTATCACATACTCCAGGAAATATTACAGAAGTGGAACATTAAATATGAGGGCTGCTCTCACTGCTAGCCCGAGAACCTCCTCCAGAGAGATGGCAGGGGATACTGAGGAGATTTAAAACTCATCAAAGCATTCAATGAGAGGCTGCTGAGAGTCCAGCATTAAAGGAGATTTCTAACATGCCTTCCAAGGATAGGGAAATATTGCAGAAAGAATGTAAAAGCTACAGGGTGGGGTGGTGTATTCTGAGATATTTCCTCACACGGAGACTGACTTTTGTATTCCTGACCCTACAGAGAATACCAATAACCCCACTGAGGAGAGCCTTAATGGGATGAGAGCAGGAGAGAGGGAACATAGAAATGTAACCCGAAAGGGCTGGAGAGATGGCTCAGCGGTTAAGGCACTTGCCTCCAGTGCCTAAGGCCCCAGGTTCAATTTCTCAGGACCCACAAGGTGGTGGCCCTGGCGCTCGCTCGCTCGCGCTCTCTCTCTCTCTCTCTCTCTCTCTCTCTCTCTCTCTCTCTCTCTCTCTCTCTCTCTCTGTATCTCTCTGCTTGAAAATGAATAAATAAAATATATTTTTTAAAAAACAAAAGAACTGTAACCCAAAAGCCAGGCGTGGTGATGCACACCTTTAGTCCCAACACTTGGGAGCTGAGGTAGGAGGATTGCCATGAGTTTGAGGTCACCCTGAGACTACATAGTGGATTCCAGGTCAGTCTGGGCTAGTTGAGAACCTACCTTGGAAAAAAAAGTATGATGATTAACACTGCTGGGTGTTTGGGTGTTTAAGTCGGCTTTCTAAGGGTCATAAACAATCTTACTGGAGGTATCTTTGTCTCTATAGCTTTATAAATCTGTTTTTCCCTTAGGATAAATTCTTAGAAGTAAAGTTGTTAAATGGGGTGGGGGGAGACTCTCCAGTAACAATTCTGATCTAAGAATATTGATTAAAGAAGAATACTGGTATGAAAAATATGAATTATACATTGTTAGGTGGAGAAAATACATTAATGCTCTATAGTTGAAGAACTATTAATGAAAGTATGTTTACACATTAAAATATTTCTATCTAGGTAAAATGTTAACAGAAATGTTAACATTTTAATATTGAAAGATTTTTGAGTTTTATATGCTACACTTTATTTTATAAATTTTTCCATAGGCAACATATACAAATTGCATATTTATTGTTAAAGTAATAACAACATTTGTGATGACACTGTGAAAATGTTCAGCTATTTCTTCTTTCAAAGAGCACAGGCATGTTAGTGCTTTCTCCTTGCCATGGAAGGAAGCACCATGCTTCCCCTAAATGGAAAAAGAGATGTGGCTTGCCATCACCCTGAGGGACTCTTTCAGCAAGATGATTACAGCTGCTATGACAACAAGGGGAGGATGTGATGTCACATAATCACCCAGTGACTTCGGCGTTCCCATCCCAATGCAGAGCTCTTGATGCCAGCTGGAAACCCAGCAGAGACCTCATTAAGGGCATCTGCTCAGTAATTACTACAAGTTTCCCCTCATCACGCATCCAGCTCAGAAAACAGCCCTATCACAGAACTCCAACCCTGCTTCAACGAGGTGGCTGTGACTCTTCCACTTCTGTAAAACTCAGACACACAGTCCATAAATACACACCTTGACCAACAGGGAAGAAGCAGGGGACATTTACTGAAGCCAAGATACACTGTAGCCTCAAGGTGTTTAAGGTATCTTACACTGCATCTCCATAGCACATTTAGACATCATCATTTTCATTAGTGAAAATTTGATACACCTATAACCTCCTGGAGAGAAGGGTAAATAGCAGTGCACAGCCAGAGAATCCAGTGTGATATGAGAACGCATAATGAATCTACAAATGAATCTGAAGTCCCAGGATGCTATTCACATGGCATTTAGCACATGAACTCTGCATAGAGTAGAGCAAACTGCTATAGAGGAATGAGACCAGACAGAATAGATTCAAGTCTCCTGAGCCTTGGCGTCCATCCTTATAAACTGAGAATAATAATATGAGGCCATTAGAGGCCTCACATAATCAGAACTCTGCTCACTTCTCCAGTCTCTTCCTGATCCAAGTTCCTCCTCTACCCATCCAGCAGCCATCTCCACACACCATCCCGAGGGCCTCTGCACAGGATCAGTCCTACAAGACCTACTGATATATTCATCACACTGCTGGACACTCCCACAGCAGCCTGGTCCTTCCGGCAGAGAACACAGCACAGGTGTACTGTTGATGACCACGAACCCCACTGGACTGTAAATGCTGTAACACCACAACTAGTCTGGTTTTGCTCACATTGTACCCCTAGCAATTAGCACTATACCTAGCATGAGGTGGGCACTCCCTAAAGACAGGCTTAGTGGGTAACTTAAATGGTCAGGCAAAGGACTTGAATGTAATTAGGAAGTTATCGTGATTCCCCAGGTTTCTGATGGAGATGCCCAAGCTTTGAGAATTTTGGGAACTAGTTTCACCTGAGCCCTCCCAGGTCTATGAAGGCTAGGGAGGCAGGGGTGGAACTTGAGCTCACTTTCTGCAGGAGCTGGCAACATCTGCGCGATGTCCTTACCCAGCTGGTTCATGTCCATGACATGGAGCTAATCAATGTGATTTCCCAGGGGCTGATCTCTGTGAAACGGTGTCACAAGTGGTAAAGCCGTATCAGCTTCCATGTGGGGGCAGCACCTTGCATAATATCGGCACAATTGCCCCACAAACAGCCTCCTTCAAAATAGTCGCCAAGACCAGGCTTACAGTCTGACACAATGGGCTAAATCATGCAGGTTTTAAACTTTTTCACCATTTCAAGCCTTTGCCCTCATAAGTGACCCAGATGAGAAAGGAAGGAAATGTACCCCGTTAGAAAGTTGGGTCTCTTCTCTTAAGATCTCAACAGTAAAGCAGACTTAAAACTCACCCACCATGACTCAGGGAACTTTGCAGAAGTGGGGGCAGAAAGATTTTAAGAGCCATGGTGGGGGAGAATATCCAGAGACACTGCCCCCCTCAACACACACACACACACACACACACACACACACAAACTGGCTACTGCTTATACAATTCATAACCCTGCATCCCATGGAGCATTCCAGCAATCCCACTGAGAAGGGTCCTCAGTAGGTTGGGGACAGGGAGGAGGGAAAAGGGGTACCATCACAAGATTTGTTCATACAATGTTTCTTATTATTAACAATAAATAAATTTTAAAAAAGAAAGTTGGGTCTCTTTGGAGCCCTGAACAGGAGCACACTCAGCGCAGAACCCTGCTGGCCCTCTCTTCCACAAGATGCTGGAGTCCCTTCAATACTGACTGAGGTGGCAAGATTTGAAAATCTCAGGTAACTTCCAACTGTTAAACATAGATGAGTCATTACACACTGCAGGCCTTTCTTGGAAATTGCAAACTAATGACTTAAAAATAGAAATCCATCCATTTTCCCACTGCTGCCTGAATCCTGCAGTGTTCATTGGGGCTCTCAGAGCCCAAAGTGGAAGTAAAACAATGCCAGCTTTCTCCTGGGGCCTCTCACAGAGCAAACACTTCAAAGGGCTGGATGTTCCCATACTTTGGGATGACAGGGCTAGCATCTAAGCCAACTGAAATTCCTTCAGGTTTGGCATGAACGGGGGAGGGAGAGAGAAGGAAGGGTAAGGAGCTATCTTTTTATAAGCACTTCCACAGGCTCCTTACTGGGCCAAATGTCATATCATATGCACAGAGTATTATTCCACTTGATAAGAATAGGAAAAATATCCAGAAAGATTAAAAAGACACAAACGAAAGAAAATCAGCATTTTGTACATGCTGAGCCTCAGAGCTCAGTAATTCTGCTTCTAGTCTATCTAAAGCTGCAGGGGGAATATTTTTCCACCACAATAATTTCTGAGATGCTCTCTAGCAGCCAAGACACCAAAGAATAAGATCCATAATTCAGCTGGTTCAATGTAGCATCCCACCAAACCACAAGATGAACAAGGAAAGAGCCCTGGATTTGAGCGAAACTGAACCCTTAGTATTGGTGTCACTTCTGCAGCCGTCTAATTTCTTATTTCAACTTGGAAAAGCCGAATTTAAGTCTAGTTCCCTAAGCAGCCACTTCTCCAGAAACTGGTGGTCTTTCTGTTTCTTTTGTTGTCTGTTTGTTTTTGTTTTTGTTTTTTCTTTTTAAGGTAGTATCTTGCTCTAGCCCAGGCTGCCCTGGAATTCACATACTTCAGCCTCCCGAGTGCTAGGATTAAAGGTTTCCACCACCACGCCTGGCCCGTTTCTTTCTTGAGCAAAGCCACTGACTCCTTCCTGGGCCCACTCTATGGAGTTACCAAGAGGAGAAACAGCCACTGGAGAAGTAGAACAAAAGAGCAGAGAACATGGAATCAATGTGATTTGCTCTCAGGCAACCTCAGCAACAGAACATATGGCCTGAATCTTTCAGACATGTCTTGAGGGCTTTGGGCCTTTGTCCAACAGCTACTGCCTTCCACCAAGTGAAAACCATCTTCCAACAGCTGTGACTACCAGCCACAGAGGCGGACCCCTGCGTTCTCAGGCCAACCTCCCGCTATTCCAGAGTCCACCTGCCAGCAGTCCAGGAAGTGCCAAGTGACTCTCCCCAAAGCAGATGGCACCGATTACCCAGACCCAGCTGAAAGCAGTTAGCTGGGGAGAGCCAGGCACTGCAGAGCCCTGGCCTGGTCAGAAATCTACCCTAAAACAAAACCTGCCTTGCAGCCACACCAGTGCTTGACATAAGTGGCTGACTGGGAGCTTAGGAGGCAGCTGGGAACAGACTGATGGGCACCATCCAAGGAGCAGCTGTGGGTCTGGAAGTCCTGCCCACTCCCTGATTTCAGAGCCTCTCCATCATCAAACCAACAGCTACCATTACCAGGCAAGTACGGGTCCTATAGTATTCTCCCAACAACTCAGCCAAGAAGTCATCAGTATCCCCATTGCTACTGAGGGGCCTGAGCCTCAAAGTGGTGAATGAGCTTTCCTGTGGCCAGAGGGCAGTGTATTAGTTACCCTTCTTGTTGCTGAGACAAAATACCAGACAAAAAGGCATTTAAGGCAGGAAAGGTTTACGTTGGCTTATAGCTCAAGGTGAAGTAGCTGGAAGGCCTAGGCAGCTAGCACAGGGATTTGGCCATGGTCTCTCCTTAAGTCTAGCTCACAGGTGATCAAACTTCACTAGTAATAGAAAAGTGGTATAAATCTGTACAAACACAGCCCACCATTCTGTCTTCAAGAATAATTCTGACTGGGAACATCATTAGTCCTCACCAGAGCTCGCCCTCCACTCCCCCCCCCCCACACACACACACTCTCAAGAGGCTGAGGTGACTCTTAGGATTCAGATCTCGCCTCCTTCAAGGAGGGGAAGCAGCTGCAGAGATTGCCTCATCCAAGTACCTCACGTTCAGATGAAGAAACTGTGACCCGTGTTAAGAGCAGTAAGCAGTAAAGCCTAGCTGTGGGTACTGAGACCATCTAACCATACTGCATGCAGCTTCCCTCTTGCTTGGCCCTGACTCTGCCCAGCACCTTGCTCAGTGCTATAGGCAGCAAATGTTTATTAACTTACAAGTACTACTTTAAAAAAAAACTGTGGGTGCCTAGAATTAATGTTAGGCCCTGTTCTAGAAGCTAAAGCCCCATCATGTGTCTCATGAACCCTAGACATGTTTGACTCCATGGTTATTTTCTTCCATGAAAAAAAAAATCTTCTCATGGGCTGGGGAGATGGCTTAGCAGTTAAGGCATTTGCCTGCAAATCAGAAGGACCTGAGTTCAACTTTCCAGTGTCTATGAAAAGCCAGATGCACAAGGTGGCACATGTGTCTGGAGTTCATTTGCAGTGGCTGGAGGCCCTGACATGCCCATTCTCTGTCTCTGTCTGCCTCTTTCTCTCTCCTTCTCAAATAAATAAATTTTTTTTAAAAAAATCTTCTGAGGCTGAGGAGATGGATCAGCAGTTAGAGGTACTTGCTTGCAGGGTCTGACAGCCAGGATTCAATTCCCCAATGCCTATGTAAAGCCAGATGCACAAAGTGCCACATGAATCTGGAGGCTCTCTCTCTCTCTCTCTCTCTCTCTCTCTCTCTCTCTCTCTCTCTCTCTCTCTCCCTTCCTCCCTCTCCCTCCCTCCCTCTCTTTCTTTCTCTGCTTGCAAATAAATTTTAAAAATATTTTTAATTACCTGTAGGGGCTGAGGATGTACCTCAATGGTAGAGCACCTGCGTAGCCTATGCAAGGCCCTAGGTTTAATTCCCAGCACAATGTTGTCCAGCAGCTTGCTCCTATTCTTCTTGCCTGACTGAAATGTTAGAAATTAGAATATTTTATTTGACTTACAAGTCTATTTTTCTAACTAGAAAAGAAATTAAACATTTTCACAGGTTCCCAATAGTATTGTGCCTTGAGCACTGGCCTGCTGTGCCCAAAGAATGGATCAGCCTTTTAGGAACTCCATTTTCCTTATCTCATTCAATTTCCCTAGCTGGCAAGGTAAATCCTGCTTATTCTGTCATTCTACAGCTTAGGAAATTTGCCTTCAGCCATGCAATGCCACCCACCTGAGGTCACAGTAAAAGGGAGATGGCTTCAGTATTTGAATCCTAAGTGTCTAACTCCAGAGTTTGCTACATGTTGTCCGATTTAACCATCCTGGTCCCCTGTTCTTGCAGCATCCCAGCCACATGCCCAAGCTAGGCTCCAGGCTATAGTTCTGTATTGTTCTCTCTACTGCCCCCTAGCTTCCCCATAGGGTCAGGTGGATTCTACCCAGGTCCCTAGAATCTGAGTAGACAGGACAGGTGTCCAACGGGGCACAGGAAGCCCCATCAGCCCATGGGAGGACAAGAGGGTATCCAGTACACACTTGCCTCTTGTTCCAACCAGGTGTGAAGGGCCAGCATGATCATCCAGGCAGCTGGACTGTCTGTCCCACACAGCACCACACCAACAGGGTCACCCAAAAAAAAAGAAACAATGCTAAGACACTCAGCATGACAGCCAGGAACTGCACATGGCACATCACTCCCCTGGCTGTGGCTCACCTTTGAGGAAAGTGTCACTCAACCTACTTATTCCTAGAAGGAAATTAAGTTCAGGTTTGGAGAAAAGAAATGGCTTACCCAGCACCCATAAAAAGGCTTTGTGGGACTCCAGAACTCAGGTTTGAACATGACAACTCTCAGCTGCCACACCCCTAAATCTGTGCACCCCAAATGCTGGCAACAATGACAGCACCCTTCATTCCTCAAGTTAAAGATGCAGTATCTCTTGGTTGAAGTGTGATACTGTAGAGAGGGATTCACACATTTTCATCCTAACAGAAGGATTCCAAGAGCAGTTGGGAGTGAATGGAGCACCTTTTTTTTCTGGTATAGCAGCACATGGTCCTTATTACAGCTCTATAGCTAAGGCTCATGCTCCGTCTTCCACATATGGAAACTAAGGATGGGGGAGATGACTGGAGATCTCTGCTTCCTGGTCCCTGAGATATGAGGAAGCCATGCTGCAAGTTCCCACTTCCATGACAGGGGCCACTCTCACTGCCCCATCATGAAACTGTAAGCCGAAAGAAATCCTTCCTTCTTTAGGTTGCCTCTCATCAGGTACTTGGTCCCAACAATGAGCAAAGCAGCACACACACACTCGCCTGCTCCACCTGGCTTGGTTACCATCTTCTCCCTGATGTGAGGAGGAGCTGGGAATTGACCCAATGAGTCCTGAGAGGTGGCTGTAAAATATACTTCTACCTTATCTGCAGGCTCACCTTCTGGAGGTTAGTTACCCATAACCAACCGTAATTCAAAATTTAAATGGAAAATCCCACAAGTAAACGATTCCTAAGTTTTCAATGATACCGTTTTGAGCAATGTGATACCATCTTGCCATTCCAGTCCATTCCACCCAGTGTATGTTTCAGCCTTTTATCTAGAGAATCCATGCTGTGCACGTTCCCCACTTGTTAGTATGTACAGTACAAGATATGTGGGGACACCACAGCTCACGGAACTTTGCAGAAGAGAGGATGGAAAGATTGTAAAAGCCATGGTGGGGTACCTCCCCACCCAATGACTGCTGTTCACATAACTCATATCCCTCAACCCCATGGTGCATACTGATGTAATCCCACTGAGGAAGGCCCTAAGTGGAATGGGGGCAGGATGAGGGAAATGATGGTACCAACACATGACTTGTTCATACAAAGTTTCTACTTAACAAATAACATAGATAAGTAAATAAAAGAGATATGTGGGAACAGGCCACATTCACATAAGTTTTATTACAATATATTATTATTGCTATATTTAATTTACTGTGCCCAATTTAAAAAAAATACATGCCCATACATACACATCATACACATAAAGACATAAATATGCATCTGCACACAAAACAAATAATAAAAAATAAGGTATTTTCAGCAAAAAAAACCCACAGTAATGTGATTTTAACTAAATAAATTTTTTTTAAGTTTAAAAAATAATTAATAAACTTTACCATGGGTAAATGTATATATAAGAAAAAAACATAGCATATGGAGTCTGGTACTAGACAGTTTCAGGCATCCACTAGGGGGTCTTAGAACATGTGCCCTGTTGATAAGAGGCACTGTTGTATTTTACTTTCTTTACCCTCAACATGCTTATAAAGCTCAAAGGTTCTGCCCCCAATCAATGACAAGCAGGCAGATGGAAAGCAGAGACAACTCTCAGCAGACGAGAACATAGACAGAGGTGAGTCTGGACTGAGAAAGTCCTGAGCCTCTCTCTACCTGTGATGGATCGAGGACCACACCCCCAATGCTGGCAGCCAAGTCAGCTTGGTCTTGGGCCACTGAGAGCCCTCAGCCCCAGGTCTCCAATGGGAGAAATGTATGCCCTTAGTTCAGGCTCACAGGCCTCACACCCTGAGGGTGGGACAGGGACCCTCACTCTCTGCCTCCCCTTGTTTTTTCACCTCTGAAACAACCCATGGAAAGAAACCTGGGACCGGGGAGCCAGCAGCAGTTGCTATAGGAAACATCTCTCTTGTAAGTACACCACTTCAGCACACAGCTAGAATGTTACACACCAATCTTCTAGGGAAACAGCTTTGCCTCACACCTCCTTCTTATCCTCCCTACCTACAGTTTCACCCATTTGCTGCAGACCCCAGACGGATGACTGTGGAGTCCTGTGTCCTCTGTATAGAAGGTATAGCAAAGAGATCGTCTCATGGGGCCCACTTGGGCGGTTTAACAAGAAAAAGGTGCTTTGTGTTTTTACAGACAAATTTTGCTTTGGAGAAAGTGAGTGTCTGTATTTCAGGAAGGCTCAAGGTAAGGATCTGTAAATCTGTTTACAGATTTTAACCAATTTTACTAATCATTTACTAATCATTTACTAATGATATTTACTAATAGCAAACCTCAATAGCTATCCAACACCCACAACAAGGCTAATTCTTCTGGAAAAATATATTCGCTCCACCACCACCTGCCCCATTGTCAAATATTCATTCAGGGCTGAGAAGATGGCTCAGTAGATAATGTGAAGTGTGAGGTCCTGAGTTTGGATCCCCAGAATCCACGTAAGCAGCAGAGAACAACAGAGACCCTATCTCAAATGAGGTGAAAGGGGAGGCCCAGCACCTGATAAAATGACATAGAGAACACAAAGCCCCTTGCCCTGGAATTCAGGGATAACAGGACTAGACTGGAAGCCAGGATCACTCGAAGGATAAGAAGGCTTGTTTCTTCTACCTGATCTCCCTCCAGGGAACAAGGGTGCCTGCCTAACAAATGACCTTGGCTTTTTCTGGTGTCACTGGGTATGGGCTGGTACAACACGCTTGACAAGACCTCAGATCTCTCTTCATTAAGATGATGAGCTGGCCCCAGGCCATACTAAAATCTTATCCACTGTAGGAGGCAGCATGATATAGTGGACAGATCTTAGGTGGAGGGTCAGGGCAGACAACCTTGCCACTTCTTTCCTATGTGACTTCTGTCTTGGGAGTTTCAGGTCATAGAATTGGGATCATAAGTTAGCTTTCAGAATGGTGAAAGATGATGAAATTCACAACTGCAGCTCCAGAGCAGAACCTAGAACTCTGGTCACACAGAAGAGCCTATTCTCAAGGAAGCTGTGACCATCAGCTCCTCAGAGCATCTGAAGCCTGCGTAGAGAGAGTGTAGCTCAGGAATCTGGCTTCTGTGCCAGAGGGATGCTCACAGGCTTGCTCCATGGTACTGATGTTTAAGGTGGACTCCTTACTGTACAAGACTGTCCCTCACAGCAGATTATAACTCCTCTACCTCTGCTCACTGTCCCTAGAGTCTATCCCCAGTTCCCCCACATGGTGACTTCTAAAAGTTCTGTCTGTCCCAGTGGGCCTCCCTGGAGAATATCCCACCTGAGGGAGAGCCACAAAGTGAAGCCCAGTCAGCACCAGAGGGAAATGGGAAATGTGTTTACCAGAGAGAGATTTTGTCAGGGGCCTTTCCAAGGGGGAATGTTCTTGACCTTGCCACAGAGGCTGCCCATGCCTCACATCCACAGAGTCCCCCAAATTCCCATTATCCCAATGGTGTTCCCCCTTGAAGAATATTTTGAACCAAGCACTTATACTTCTAGAAGTTTAGCCTTAAAAAGTATTCATAGGGCTGAGAAGATTGCTCAGTGGTTAAAGGTGCTTGCAAAGCCTGCCAGCCTAGGTTCAAATCACCAGCACCCATGTAAAGCCAGATGCACAATGTGCAAATCTCCTGAATACAGGCGCTAAGATTGATCTAGCTTCATGAATTCCCCATATAGCAGCTCAGGGCCTTGAATGACCCCAATAATTGCCATTTATTGAGTTTTCTTTGTGACAGGCAGTGTGCGAAATGATACCATTTAATATAGCAAAATTCAACGAAGATTCATTAAAGGAGGGGAGGGAAAGGGAGGACAGATGAAGAGAATAAAGAAAAGCATAGTTCATGTGGAAGTGACCAGCTCACTTTGGGTGACCCTCTCACCCCAGACAGTAGGGCTCTGCTAGGCCATCTCTTTTAATGAAGAGGAGAGGGGTCAGGCAGAGAAGACACACACTATGATCCTAGATTTTTGGAAGCCACACTTTTTGGAGAATAAGCTCCAGTGAGAATTACCAGGTAAAACTTAAAATTCACTGTTACAAGTTTTCCTACCATACTCATAAAAACTGATATTTGTATGACCTTTTAATGAGACAGCTTTGGCCTTGGCAATTTAATTTTGTTTTTTAAGGGATAAAACACTCATTTATTCAAATGGGTTAATTGGAAATCACTCAGCATGAACTTGACCTCACAGGAGTCTCTTTGCCACTAGTAAGAGCCAAGATGACTGTTTTCATTGGCCCCTGAGGTAAACTTGTTTGTGATAAGTAAGTAGCTCAGCTTGGTGCTGTTTTCTTATGTAACTGAGCATTGTTAAACTCATCTTTTTCCCCTTTTTCTTGTTTTGTTATTGTTGTTGTTTCTGAGATTGGGTCTCACTCTAGACCAGGCTGACCTGGAACTCACTCTATAGTACCAGACTGGCCTCAATTTCACACAATCCTCCTACCTCTGCCTCCTAAGTGCTGAGATTAAAGGTGTGCATCACCAGGCCCAGCTCTTTCTTTTTTAATTCATTAATTATGAACTTCCCTGGCAACTGTCAATAAATTCCTAGAAACCTTTCTTGAGCACCCTGCACACCTCTGGAGCAAGGAAGATACATAATCAGTGTCTTCCTGGAGGAATCTACAGTGTCAGAACCACCAACATATGCCCCAAGGCTGAGTTCAGACAAGGTGTGAATTCTTTCTGTAGGCAAATCCTGGGCCTATAGCAGAGCAGTGTCTTTCTCATGGGTCTGGAAAGTAGTAGGCATATATCTAGTTAAACATGCATCTGAGGGCAGGCAAGATTTCTCAATCCCAATTTAAGGGGATGGCATTCCTGGTGGCAGCAGCAGCCTGGGCAAAGTGTGTGCCAGATGTGATATGGTGGGTGTGGGAAAGAGCACGTGGTTAGTCTATGTTCCAGAAAGCCCTGGTTACTTCATTAGGAGCAAAAGTGGCACCAAGACAATGTCCTCATTATTGAGTCTCTTGTTGAC
>PVHP010005837.1:0-63290 GCA_004024765.1 Zapus hudsonius
ACCAGGGCCACCACCTTCACCACCTTGTGGGCCTGGCTGGCTTATGTGGGTCCTGGGGAATCGAACCCAGGGCCTTAGGCACTGGAGGCAATTGCCTCAACCGCTGAGCCCGACTACTGGTTTTTGTATCTTGCCACTTTGCTGAAGAAATTTATCACCTTTAGAAGTTGTGGTAGTTTTGAATAGAAGTCCCCCAAAAGAATTAAAGTTTTATTAAAATTGTAAATTGTCTCCAGCCAGTTCTGGCTAGAGGAAGTGTGTCACCTTGGCTAGATCCTAGGGTTCAGCCCTTAGGTATTTCTAGGGTGGGTCTGGAATTCTAGCTATACATATACAAAAAGCAGTCTGAGCTGTTCCTCTTGTTAATCAGAGTTAGGAGTGTGTTTGCTGGCTTCTGGAGGTGCTGTATCTGTCTCTGCTTGGATCTGTGAAAGGGGGGGGCAGCCTTTTTTCCTTAACTTTCCCTGGGTCTGTTATCTCAATAAATGCTTTCCTCCCCAAAACTGTGCCTGGTTTGGAGATTCATCCCGGTGGCGTGTGACTGACTACGACAGAAGTTTTATGGTAGAGTCTTTCAGGTCACTTATGTATAGTCATGCTATCTGCAAATAGGGCTACTTTAACTTCTTCCTTTCCAATTTGTATCCCTTTTATATCTTTCTCCTGCCTTATTGATTGGGCTAATACTTCTAGTATTATGTTAAAGACCATAGTATGTTGAAGACAGGCACTCCTGGCTTACTCCCAAGCTTAATGGGAACTCCTTGAGTCTTTCCCCATTAAGTATGATTTCAGCTTTGGGTGCATTGTATATAGCCTTTATTATGTTGAGATATAAACTCTCCATGTCTACTATCTCCAGCAGTTTGATCATAAAGTGATGTTGTATTTTGTTGAAGGCCTTCTCTGCATCTACTGAAATGATCATGTGGTTCTTGGGTTTAAGTTTATTTATATGGTGTATTATGTTAATCAATTTCCATCCCTACATCCTTGGATGAAGCCTACTTGATTTAGGTGAATAATGCTTTTGATGTGTTGTTGAATTCAGTTGGTGAGGATTTTGTTCAGGATTTTTGCATCTAAGTTCATCAGGGATATAAGTCTATAGATTTCTTTTCTTGTTGTATCTATGTCTGGTTTTGATATTAGGGTGATACTAGCTTAATAGGAGTTGGGGAGCATTCCCTGTTCTTAATGTGAAAAATCTTGAGAAAAAGTGGTTTCAGTTCTTTTGATGAAGGTTTGGTAGAATTCATCTGAGAATCTATTAGGTCTTGGACTTTTCCATTTGGGGAGTTTTTTTTTTAATTACATTTTTAATTTCTGTGGATGTAATAGGTTTGTTCAGGAGATTTGTCTGCTATGGACTTAGTTTTAGTTGGTGGCATGTGTCTAGGAATTCATCTGTTTCTTCCAAGTTATCCAATTATGTGGAGTAGATGTTTTGGAAATATGTTCCAATCATTCTTCCAATTTCACGGGTGTCTGTTGTGACTTCTTTTTCATTTCTAATTTTGTTATTTTGAGACTTCTATTTTTTTATTTGATACAATTGGCCAAGGGCTTATCAATCTCGTTTATTTTTTCAAAGAACCAGTGCTTCAATTTGTCAATTTTCTTAATTGTTTTATTAGTTTTCAATTAATTAATTTCTGTTCTGGTCTTGATTATTTCTTCCCATCTGGAACTCTTAGGATTATTTGGATTATTCTTGTTTTTCCAATGTCTTTAGTTGGGTGGTTAGGTTATTAATTTGAGATCTCTCTGTATTTCTTATAAAGGCATTTAGTGATATAAAATTTCCCCTTAGGACTGCCTTCATTGTGTCCATGAGTTTTGGCATGTTGTATTTTTGTTATCATTCAGTTCATGAAACTTTACAATTTCCTTTTTGATTTCTTCCTCAACTCATTCATTATTAAGTAGCATGTTGTTCAGTTTCTGTTGCAGTCAGTTTTCTCTGTTGCTGCATGGAAAGAACCCAAGCAAAAGTGGCTTGTGGAGGAATAGGTTTATTAGGCTTACAGACTCAAGGGGAGACTCCATCATGGCAGGGAAAATGATGGCATTGAGCAGAGGGGTGGACATCACTTCTACCACAGTACTGCAAACAGTGGCAAGAAGGTGTACCAAACACTGGCAAGGGGAAGCTGGCTTATAACCCCCAACAACACAGCTCCAGTGAGGTAGTAAAACCTAAACTGCCATCAGCTGAGGATTGATCATTCAGAACACATTCATTTGTTTATGGGGGACACCTGGATCAAACCATGACAGTCTCCAGGAGCTTATATCATTTCTGTTGTTTCTCTTTTTAATTTCTGGCTTTAACACATTGTGTTCCAAGATGGTGAAGAAAGTCATGTCAATTTTCTTGAATTTATGGGGCATGCTTTATGCCCTAATATATGACCTATTTTGGAGAAGGTTCTGTGGGCTGCTGAGAAGATTGTGTATTCTATAGAATTGGGGTAATTGTTCAATAGATGTCTGTTAGGTCTGATTGATCACTGATGTTGTTAAGATATATTATTTGCTTATTGATTTTCTGTTTGAATTGTCTGTCTAATGACGATAGTGGAGTATTAAAGTCCCCTACTATGATGGTATTTGGATTTATTTATGATTTGTTATCAAGTAGGTTTTGCTTTATAAAATACAGCACACTGGTGTTTAGTGCATATAGATTTATGATTGAGTCGTCCTCTTGTTGGATCAGTAAAAAGTGGCATCTTTGTCCTTTTTAATTACTTTTGGTTTGAAGTGTATTTTGTCAGATATTAATATAGCCACACCCACTCATTTCTTATTTCCATTTGCTTGGAACTCCATTTTCCATACTTCCAGCCTGAGGAGGTATCTATCTGTAATAGTGAGGTGGGTTTCTTGGAGGCAGCAAGTAGAAGAGTCCATTTTTCTGATCTACCCTGTTAGCGTGAGTCTTTTTATGGGTGAGTTATGACCATTGATATTTAAAGTTATAAGTGTGAGGTTTTACTTAATTCCTACCATGCTGGAGGGTTTATAGGGTTTATAGGATTTGGACATTTGTATGTTTTCATACCTGCTCTAGTTTTGCTTTTGAGGTTGGTTGTTTGACTCTTCTCTGTGGAATATTTCCTGAAGTATTCTCTGTAAATTTGGCTTTGTATTCATATAGTTGTAGAGCTGGCTTTCACCGTGGATTGTTTTTCCTTTCTCCATCTATTATGGGGGATCATTTTGCTGGGTACAGTAGTTTGGTTTGGAAGTTATAGTTTTTTAGGCTTTGCAGTACTCCATCCCAAGCCATTTGGCTTTCATGGTTTCCATTGAAAAAGCTGAGGTAACTATGATGGGATTGCCTTTGTATGTAATGAGTTGTCTCTCTCTTGCTGCCTTTAGCACTCTCTGTTTTCATTGTTTATAATTTTAACTATGATGTGCCTTGGAGAGTTTCTTCTTTTGTTCTGTCTGTTTGGTGTTCTCTGAGTTTCTTGTATCTGGATGGGCCTCTCTTTTGCAAGATTGAAAAAATTTTTCTTTAATAATTTTATTGAGTATATCTTACTGCCTTTGGCCTGGATTTTATTCCCTTCTGGTATACACATGATCCAGATGTTTGGTCTTTTAAGGGTATCCCACAATTACCTCCTATTCTGTTTGCATGATTTTCTGAACTTATCAATGTTTTTAGACTCCCAATCAGTTTCTTCTCCTTTGTCTTCCAGATCTGAAGTTCTGCCCTCCATAGGATCAACTATTAGCAAGGACTTCTAGAGAGGCTTTACAAAAGCTCTATTTGAGTTTTATTTTGAGTTCCAATTTCAGGTCAAGGTGTTTTTTTTTTTTGATGCTTCTGGGAATTCATTCTTGCATTTGATCATGTCTTCATTAAGCTTAATCAGCTGGTTATTGAGATCCTCTATTTGTTGATTTACTTTCAATTTGTTTATCTCTCTTTTGAGGTCTCTCTAGTTTTCTTCAATTAAATTAAGTCTACTGTTGAAAGTATGTGCTGTAAGAAATTATTCCACTCAATATCATTTATGCAATTGTTGGTTTTTTGATGCTTTGCTTCCCGTTTAGCCATTTTCTTGAGTTTATTAAATAAGCTTATTGTGCTTTAATCTTGGGATTCAATTTCTGTTGTCTCCTATATGGAGACATTGGAGACTTCCATTGTGGGACAAGACAACCTTGGTGGAAATGTCTCATAGTTTTTTGTTTGTTTTGTTTTGTTTTTGCTTTAGGTTCTACCCATCTCAAGGGGAAAATCTTATTTTATTGAGGAAGCAAGTATTTGCCCTTGTAGGATCTTCAGTGAGTGTTCTGTTTCCCGTTTGAACTGGGTGGTTTTGTATCCACAGATGCACAAGTTGTGGAGGTTGTAAGTGCACCAACAGCTCTGGGCTAGTCGCTAATATAAAAGCTGATGTTGGTGATCTGGAATCTCTTTAGCCCCCATCACACCCATGCCTTGCCTGTGGGGTTCCAGGGCAGTAGCACTTGCCCCTCCTCCCCTATTGTACCCAGCTGAGGTGGCTGTGGAGGACTTACTGGTACCCCTGGTGGATACCGCTGGGGAACTGGGAGCTCAGGACTACTCAGTCCACAAGTTAGCAGGGTCCCAGCTGCCCTACAAGAGCTACTGGGAAACCCTGGTTCCAGGCCTACTCACAATGCTTGCTCCCAGAGTCCCAGACGCCCAACACTAGCAACCTGGGAAGCTGGGCCCAGGCCTAATCATGCCACAGTTACAGAGTGTCCCAGCTACCAAGGCACTTTTGAGAGTCACATTAGGGACAGAGAAGAATGAGCAGGTACCCCTGGAAAAAAAATCCAACCTGAAACATGGGAGATGTGCCAGACAGGCAGAAGCTCAGCCCATTGCCCTGTGGGCTATGAGTCTTAATCCATGCTTTAAGACTGAGGCCACCTTGAGAAGGGGAATCATTTCTTAACAGCTTTCATATTTTGTATATCACTTAAAGATGGTGTTGGACAGCATACAAGAGAAATGTGACTGGTAGTGACCAAAATAAGTAAGGAGATTACTCACTTCATGGTTCCTGGTAGGCAATGGGTAGATGTCACTGGTTACCATGCTTCTGAAGCTCCAGCCCCTTCTCCCTTCCTAGTCTACCAACTTTAGATTAGTGCTTGGTGTTTTCCATGTCAATGAAATATGGCTGCTACAGCCTGGCCAGGAAATATGGATAGCAGGTGTGAAGATACAAGAAATCAAAGGTCTGTGAGGCATGATGGTCAAAGACAGTCTCTTTTAAAAAGCTTTCTAAGATCTTTACCCAGTGAATTCCACTTACATCTTACTGGTCAGAAATAGTCAAATGGTCCCCCAAGCTATCAGGGAGTACAGAGAAGTAAGTATTTTACTTTTCTGGCCCATTTATTTATTCATTCATTTATTTTTGTGAAGAAGACAAGGGAAATTGGGCTGTGAATGACTTTGCAATATCTGTGTGTGCCACACACACAGCACAGCCTTTGCCCCCCAAAACAGTCTTTCTATCCATCAGTATCCCTGGGGAGCATTTGAAATTAAAGCCCAGGTGACCCTCAAACCAATTAAATTAGGTTTCTGGGTAGGACACAGCATTAGTCATTTTAAAAAGATCTTCAAGCAATTTCATTATACAGCCAAGAATTAGAATCTTTTCTCTAATGCTGCCCTGAGTATTAATTTTGACCCGATTTTCATTGAAATGAGTGATACATTTTGAAATGTTAGAGATAGGATGGACCTTACTGATTCTAGAAAAAGAATTGCTCAAGGTGACATTTTAAGTCAGTAAAGAGTTTGGGATGGGACCTAGGGAGATTGGCTGAGCTCTTTAAAGTGCTTGCTATGCAAGCCTGACTACCGGAGCTCCAATCTCCAGAACCCATATGAGTAAGGCTGATGCAGTGATAATGCATATGTAATTCAATGCACTTATAAGGGCAGAGTCATGAGGGGTTAAACGCTAGTCTGGCATCCACAGTGGCAAAACAAAAAGGAAGATCCTGTCTCAAACAAGAGGAAAGTGAGGACCACCATCCCAAGGTGGTCCTCTGACCTCCACACATGTACTAAGGCACACACACACACACATATCACACACATACCAAAAAAAAAAAAAAGTTAGGTCCTCCCTAACACACACCCATACAGTAATTTTTCTACTTAAGTTTCCCTTTACAGTCAAATGCAAAGTGAAGCACATGGGTCTTTGGAAGAATTTAACCTTGATCCAACTGAAGGTTGAGCAGAGAGGTAGCCTAGGACTGTGGCAGCCTCTCCTCTCCACTCGAGTAATGATGCTCAGCCTGAAATCCAATTTGGGATGAGTGTGTAATTTAAATGGCTATTTAATCCAGAGCCACTTCTCAGTAAATAGGATGCTTAGGAACTTGAATTACCACGGCTCTCTCTACCAAGTCTCCCTTAATAATCTGCTTCCGACATTATGCACTGGGTTTCAGCTGCCAAAAAAGCTTAGTGTTAAATGCCCTTATTTGTCTGGAGGTCTTGTTTTCTGAATCCAGACAGCTGGTGTGTCTGAGTCCATGCTGGTATCAGATAACACAGGGTTTTCCAGACTGTTAGCAGTGATCATCCATGCAATCAACACTTGAGGAGTGGAATGACTTGCATTCAGCATTGGGACAACAGCATCAACTTTAGTTAAATCAGTTGGATTTTTCTTTTTTTTTTTTTTGCATGTATTTGTGTGTGTGTGTATGTGTAGAGATCTCTCCACCTCATTATTTTTCTACCTTATTATTATTTTGCATTGCAGCATGTATGGTGAGCGTGTGCACATATGTGTTATGTGGTGCATGCACATGTCTGTGCAAGTACATGAATCTTGAGTGCACTATGTGGAGACCAAGGGAAAATGTTGAGTTTTCTCCTCCATCACTCTTCCAAGTATTTCCTTGTGACAGTATTTCTCACTGAACCTGAGCCCCAAAGATTTTCTACCCTCTGCTCCCTACAGGACTCTGGTTACAGGCTTGTGTGGCCATGCCTAGCTGTGGGTGCTAGGGAATTGAACTTGGGCAGTCTTAGACCCTATGATAAATAAGCACTCTTGTCTACTGAACCATCTCCCTAGTGTCCTATGGGGACCTTATTTTTTGAGACAGGATCTCTCACTGCACCCAGAATTTAGCAGTTTGGCTAGACTAGCTATCTCCAGGGATCCCCAAGTCTCTGCTTCCCCAGGTTGGGATTAGAGGCATGGGTCACACCACCCAGCTTTTACATGGGTGCTGAGAATCTGAACTCAGATCTTCATGCTTGCACAGCAAGAACTTTACCCACTGATCTCAGCTCTACTGATGTTTGTACAAAGCAGAAGCTAAAGAAATATGACCAAAGATACATTGGTGCCTAATCATTGCCTTCCAGCTTTTTATCAGAAATCTTTAAACAATTCAAGGCTCCCAATCCACCCAATCTACAGGAATAACTCAGTTAGCAGAGGGAGCAAGTTTCTGAATTGCAGCTGGGGCTGCTCAGTCACACTGAAGCCCCTTGCAGCATCCTGCACCCACCTCACCTGTGGGTTCTCTCTCAATGCTTGCTGAGCTGAACTGACCCCCACCAGCCTTTGATTTGATGCCATTATATAGAAGGCCTCCACAGGATGTTATTACCAGCTCTAACGTTTTAAACAAAGCAACGAGAAATCAACTATCTTTGGGATTTATGTGAAAACTACTTGTGGTAGCTGGAAGTCATAGATAGACTGACGAGTGTTTTACGGTAATGCGCTTTCAAAGTTCAATTTCTTAAATTCTCTAGGTGATGCAAAATGATTGATTCTGAAAACGAATGCTGAAGAAATAAATGGATTCCTTTGAAGTAAGTGGACCATTAATTCTTGACCTTCAAAAATCTCTAAAATATTTTAAAAGGAGTTGACTTAGCAGTTACTGGATTTTATGGAATTAACTCTTTTCCCCTCTTTTTGTTAAGTTATCTTGTTGGATTATCTTGCTGGGGGCTTATCCAATAACTTCACAGTTCCTAGGAAAAAAGGATAGAGCCAGATATTAATCGTGATGTGTCTTAATACTTTACCCTCTGTGCCCTCAGTGGTTAAATCCCAGCAGTGGCGGGAATAGGATTACATCTTTGGGAAAGCTCAGAGGCACCACCTGGACCACCTTAGAGATGGCTTGTTATTGTAGCCATGTGCCTAACTTGATCTTATTACTGAAGCTGTCTGTCTTACAGATTCCCAGGGATGCCTGCTTCCACCCACTGTAGGACAAACTGGTTGCTTGGGTTGTGTGCATCCAGTAGGATGCTTTTCTGACTGTGGCAACCCTGTTCCTTGCCTTCAACTTCATTCTTCTGCACATTTCTTCAATGACCTTTAGACAATCTTTAGTGGTTGTGTACTGCCCCTACCTTTTGTCAGGATCTAGGTTAGAGAACAATTGAAGATGTGCATACCATATGTATATTTTACAATATAGTTACAAGTGTAGCTGTTTCATTGCATAAAACTCTAGGAGCCCAGATTCAAATGTTTAATTCTAGGGCTCCTTGGAGTTCTGCACTAAAGCTCAGTGTGTGGACAGATCCCTCATGTGCCCAGCCCCACCCACTCTACCTTGTCTGCCCAGCATTTTGAGGTACCTTGCTAGTTTGTACTAGCCACTTGGCTACCCACTGGGTCTGGTATGTGCTCTGCTTTTAGGAAGAGACCCATGTGGGCCCTAGAAGTGTATTTAGGACCATTTGGCTCAGCTGTTCCTGACTCCTGGTTGCCCACAATGTCATCTGGAAGAGGAGGCGGGTGGGCACATCCCTGTGGACTCTTCACCCCATGAAACGGTGAAGATTGCGGGGGCTCAGAGCAGGTCCTCTGGTCATTAGTTGAGGGTTCAGACCTGAGGTTCCAGTTGTCCCCATCTGAGGTTAGTGCTGTGTGACATAGGCTGGGAGGTAACAATGAATAAGACCCAGAGATGCTTTTCCTTGAGTGACAGGAGTGCTTTGCTGCCACTCAAGTGAACTAGCATTTTCTAATATAGACTCAAAACAAGTCCTGCCCCTTCCAGATTGAGCCTCAAAGCCCTTGTCACAGCCCGTCTGCCTGTTAGAGGTAGAAGATGTGACAGGCTGTGGGTGATTTGGTCAGGACAAAGCCACCCGTCAATAGCCTCTCTCCCTTACCCACAAGTAAAGCCTAATCTTCCCTAAATGTTCCTTGGCCATGGGTTTGAGTAATGTCAAAGACTCCATTCCAGGGCCCCAAACCAAAATGCTTGTACAGGACACTGTGAGGTCACCAAACATAAGCTTGCCAGGACCAGCAGCCCAATCTCACGGTCACCTCGGTGCGGGATGCTGCATAGTAAGAGGAAGCAGAGACCTACTCAGAGTCAACCAATAGTGTTGCTTTTACAAGGCATTCACTCAGAGTTGTCTGTTACCCTCAATACAGTGTGGGAGCTCCGGCATCTCCCAGAGAGCTTCTAAACATCTTTGCAAGACTCTTAGTTCCATCCCCCAGGACTACACAAACAAAGACAATCTTTTAAGATAATAGTAATGATAGTAACAAAAACAATAGCTATCTGTTAGTGGCCACTTAACACATTCCGGAACCTACACAGATTACTTTCATCTCACCCTATGAGGAGACACTGCTATTTTAATGTCATTTTAAAATTAGGAAAAGACATCTTTGTTTGTCTTCTTCAATAGTTGGGTTCAAACCTAGGACCTCCTGCAACAAGGCAGGAAATCTACTACTGAGCTATGATATTGGGCTGCTGATCACTAACAGCAGCCCAATAAATCTTCCATATTTCCTTGCAGGAGAAGTTAACACATACTAAGAGAACCCTGTTCCCAGCCCAGAACCTTTTATTTCTCTCTGACTCAGACTCACGGGCAGGCACCAGCAGCTCGGGGCTCCTCCAGTGGCCTCACAGAGTGTGTTTCTCTGGATGGAGTGGGTCAGTACCTCATTTTCCTTCACCCATTTCAGGAAGCTATCTTAGGCTCTTAGAATACATGGTATGCTGGATACCATTGGTTCTCCCGGCAAGACTTTTGCCTTTAACTTGTTTACAACAATGCCAACAGCATGCTGGGTAACACCGGACTCTTTTAGGTTTGCTATGGTAACATCTGTGAGACATTCCTTTTTGAATGGTCCTCATTCTGTTGATGTTCACAGATGATCATCTTTTCATACACTCACGTGTCTGTGGTGAAAAGGGACACTTCTGTTTTCTGAAAGGCATAGAGAACACATCCTGGGTGCCTCTCTTTCTCTTTGTGTCTGTCATTTTGGAAGACTGCAGTTTTAGTAGGAAATCCATTCTACTACAGTTTTTATCATTTTCATACTCATTAAGTCATTTAATCCTCAATCTTATGAGATTGGCATTGCAATTATTATCCTCATCTTATCGGTGATAGAATATTATATGCTTAACTCTCATGGTGCATAAACATCACTCCAAGAGGTCAGCTGAGGCTGGAGTTTGCCAGACAGTGGTAAGTAGGAACTGAACATGAGGTTTGTCTGCCTCTTGACCAATACCTTTTATACTCATTGAGCTGACTATGTGGTGACTCCGGAATCTAGAGCTCAACATGGACAAACCCAGATTGGGCATAGGAATGCTCTGTTGCACTTACATGCACATTCTGCCCGATCCCAGATGGAACATTTGGGACCAGAGCTTCTGTAAGCTTCCTAGTGGTGGAGCTTTCATCAAGTGTCAGCTGAAGGGCAAAGAATAAGAGAAAAAAGAACAGAAAGGAAAGCAAGAAGATGAATACCTCACAACCTGGGTGATTGGACTTTAAGAATTAATTCTATTTGCAACTGCCTGGCAAGGAGCACCTGCTTATCAGAACACAGAACTGAAGCCCAAGATAAAATGACTAACTTCAACTCCATTCCATTTCAACCCACCTTTTTCTGTTATTATTTTTAAAAAGTATTCTCCAAAGGTAAGGGACATTTCTTGGAATTTTTTCTAGTAGAAAATTTGAGCAAATTAGATGGTACAACTAAAAATTTCAGCCTATTAATAATAATGATGTCTCCCCCCACCACCACTGTCTGCTGCCTGCACAATTCATAATCCTCCATTCCATGTGTCATGGTTTGATCCAGGTGTCCTCCACAAACAAATGAATGTGTTCTGATGGTAGTTTGGGTTTTACAACCTCAATGAAGCTGTGTTGTTGGGCGCAGGCTTATGGGGTTATAAGCCAGCTTCCCCTTGCCAATATTTGGCACACCTTCCTTCTGCTGTTTCCAGTGCTATGGCAGAGGTGATGTCCACTCTTCTGCTCATGCCATCGTTTCCCTGCCAGGATGGAGTCTCCCCTCGATTCCCTAAGCCAAATAAACCCATTCCTCCATAAGCCGCTTTTGCTTGGGTTCTTTCTGCGTAGCAACTAGAAAGTTGACTGCAACACCATGGAACATTCCAGCAATCCCACTTAGGAGGGCCCTCAGTGGAATGGGGGCAAGGAGGAGGGATACAGTGGTTACCAACACATGATTTGTTCATTCAAAGTTTCTACTTATTAAAAAATAAATTAATTTAAAAATTAATTAATTAATTAAAAATAATGATGTCTTACTGTAAAGTTAAAGTGACAGAGATAATGAAAGGCATGGAGTGAATAATGACCAACTGTTCACTCCCCTCACGATATAGGTTTAGATTAAGTGCATGTGATTTCAGTGAGACACCAAAACTTGTGAGGTTTATATTCCAACAAGGAAACAGGCAGAAATTAAGCATCATGAAGTCACTTTTACAATTTTAATGGAAGCAAAGGTAGACCCTTCAAGACATGGTTGGCTATAATTGGACATCCATATGCAAAAAAAAAGTTACAAAGAAGCTAGACAGACTTTCTACTCTTCACAAATATGAACTCAACGTGAATAATAGACCTCAATGTATAAAAGCAATCTATAAAACCCCCAAAGATAACATAGGAGAAAGCCTAGATGATGTTAGTTTGGTGATTTCTTGGATACACCATCAGAGAATAATTAAGCTGGGCTTTCATAAATTAATATGTTTCTCACAGCAAAGTTGAGTGAGGTGGTACATTCCTATAATCCTGGAAGTGGGGAAACCAAGATCAGTTTGAGGTTATATGATGAGACTCCAGCTCAAAAGAAGAGTGTCAAAAGGAGGTGAGGCCAGGTTGGGACCTGCATCCTGACCTCCTACCTGCCCTTGTGTGCTCAGATCCCCTGACCCTAGGCAAGGCCAGGTGAGGAATCTGTGCCTTGGCTCCCCACCAGCCCATGTGCCCCACAGCCCCACCTTCTGACTCCAGGTTCCAGGCCAGGCATTGAGAGAGCAGGGGACAACTCAATTCTACCAACAAGACACTGGATGATGGCTGACATCCTGGCAGGAGACAAACCACACCTAGCCTTCAACCAGGGCCCATATGAAACCTATGAGAAAGTGATGAAACAAACAGGAGACCAATCACCACAGCAAGTCAGATAACCCATGAAAGGTCAATGGAGACAGACACCAGTGATACCCAACACAACCCAGGGCAAAGATCCAGAGATACTTAAGATCTCAACAACAAAGCAGACTCAAAACTCACCCACTATGATTCAGGGAACTGAGCAGAAAGAATGTAAGAGCCGTGGTGGGGGAGAATATCCAGACATCACCCCCCTTAGCAACAATACACAAAGGGGGAAGGAAAAAAAAGGAAAAAAAAGAATGAAAAACTGACTACCTCTGGTGCAGTTCATACCCCCTAACCTATGGATAGATCCAGTATGCACACCGAGGAAGGACCTCAGTGGGTAGGGGACAGAGAGGAGGGAAATGGGGACAGCTTCACAAGAGTTGCTCATACAATGTATATGCTTATTCATAATAAAGATATTTTAAAAAGTGTCAAAAGAAAGACCCCAGACAATATATTTGCAAAAGGACCATTGTAGTCACTCCTCCTTGCTGGGATGAACATACAACTAGACACAGATTATGGGAGGAAGGGGGCTTATTTCAGGCTCATGGAGTCCCGGGGAACACCATCACTGGTGGAAGAAGCTGGTTCCCTTTTACAGATCCAAGCCCTGAGATATCACCAACAGCCAGCACTACAAAACGTGATCAACCAGAGCTCAAGCTGATCTCTCCACACCTTTGGGCTGGAATTCAGATTTGACCTTCAAACACACCTTAGGGATGGACTCTCAGATCCACCCCAATGATTTATACCTCTTCCCCAGTAGCAGGGATTTGCTTGCTAGGGGCTTAAGTAGGAAGTTTAATAAAAAATGATGAGGGCCATGCATTCAAACTATCACATTTAAACTACTACAGGACCTTCTTTCAAAACACACAGAATACCAAGAATGGATCCTAATGTGTTAGACAGTGAACCCTGGATGATCACAGTGTGTCAACATGTGTCTATTAATTGTGAAGAATGTACCACTATGGTGGGGTATGTTGGAATAGGAAAAACTGAATGTGTGGAGGAGTGGAAGAATGTGTAAGGGAGGTCTCTATAGTTTCCTCTTCATTTTGCTGTGAAACTAAAACTTTAAGTCTTTTTTTTAAAAAAACAAAAGAAGTATCCTAAGAGTTAGGAAGCACACAGGGAGTCTCTGAGGTGCAGGGTCAGCCTGCAAGTTTTATGACTGGCTAGCCAGGCCAAATGTAGCAACTGGTGCAATAGTGGCATGCCTGTTATGAGGGAATCCAACTGGTCTCTGATTGGACTTGAGTCCTGCTCCATGGTTGGGAATTCATATCTGGTATGCAAACCTAATAAAAAGCCTATGGCTGGGAAGGTCATAAGCCCTAGGGGGGAACTACTACTGTTATCTGGATAAATGGATATATTATGACTACCAAACTGCCCTCTAATTATGCATATTTATGCCCATATATTAATGCTACTCTCACTTTTGGTTAGAGAAGCGTCTCTTTTTGAAATGTGATGACCACTGGGGTGATTCAAAACTCACTAAAGTGCTGAGAAGTGTGTTCAACACTAAATCTCTCTCTCACATCCTCCAAGGCTCAGTGGCTTTTGCAGAATACGTAGCAGTAAGATAGTAAGAATGGAAGAGCCAAAAAAAAAAAAAAAAGAAGAATGGAAGAGCCAAAGGAAAGGGAGGAGTGCATACAATACTGTCTTCTAGACACAAAGTGGTCTTGATATTCATGACCTCACATTGGCTGACGTCACCTACACAAAACCTACATAATAGGAGGGAAAATGATGACGTCAAAATAGAAGAAAGACTAGTTGGAAAGAAAAAGGAATTCAGTGGAGAGGGGAGTTAGAAGAGAGAAAAGGGAGGGTGGTGAGTGAGTATTATGATCATGGTAGATTGTTTATATTTATGCAAGTTGTCAATAAAAAAGTAGAGAGAGAAAGGAATGGAAGATCAAGAATAGGAATAAAAAGAATTAGCAAGAGAATTAAACTGGCAGTGTGGCAAGCAGGATAGAACTTTGTTTGTAGAGGTCCTCAGACAAGGAAGTTGGAGAGTGGAAGGCCAGAGAGAGGCTGATGTGGCCAGAATGAGGTGAGAAAATGGATGGGGATGGAGGGAGCAAGGCCTGGAAGTAAAGTGAGCATGTGCAGGAGACGGTAAAGGGCTTTGAACTTGAGCCCTATAATAAAGCCATAAAGCCGAGGTGTGTTATCTGCATGACCCATCTCATATGAGGGCAAAGCAGAAGAGCATTTTGTGTTCCTGACTCTGTCCTCTTTCCCCCCTCCTCCCCCTGATGTGTAAAATTCCATCAATGACGATCATTTCCTCTTCTCACAATTGCATATTCATTCATAAGCTGAGATGACTCCAGAAATCCTGGGGAGAGCTGCCGACTCTGAAGCATTGTAGGATGACTCAGGGGTTAAGAGAATGCCCTCCCTTGGGGCAGAGAGGAAGCAGAAGGGCACAGGGTCTTAGATTGGGTCTGGAAGGGAATCTGAAACAGCATGGGCAGGGGCGGGGCGGGGCTTATTGTATTCCCCATGGTGGCTTTTGATTGACAGATGCACTAATTGCAGATTATGTTGCTGATACATTATCCATATGGTTTGATTGAAAATGTTAGCAGCTAAATGCTTTATGACTTAAAGACTCCCAAGGTGAAGGCAACCAATTAGGAAACCGGAAGCCAAATCCCATGGAAGCACACATCAATGCTCTCTTTGTGTGTGTGTGTGTGTGTGTGTGTGTGTGTGTGTGTGTGTGTGTGTGTGTGTTCAGGGATCTCTTGGTCAGCCTTTTCTTTCTTCCTGCCTCCCAAAGCCACATGCTGAGCTTTAAATAGCGACAATCCTGCCTAAAGAGTTTATTTCCAATTTTCACCCTTTGCTCCCTCTCTTTCTCCCTTAGTTCCCCCTCCCTCTCTTTCTTCTCTCTCTTTCTCCTCAGGATCACACATTCCTGTGCTAATAAGGAATAAGTGCCATTCATTTACTCAGTCATTCATTCACTTTTATATTCTAACACATGGAACTTATTATATATTACTAAAGCTAAACATTCACCTACCTGTTTCACTCTGAGGTATTTACCAATGAGAACTGAGTGCAATTGTTTGTAAAGCACATGCATAGGAATCTTGTTAGCAGCTCCATTCATAACTGGCAGAATTAGAAACACACACAAGTGATTCTCAAGTGAACAGACACACTAATGGTTGTGTATCCATACCACAGAATACACCTGCAACTGACAGGAGCCAATGACACAACAGGAGCCACGTGACAGCGTGGATGAAGCTGGTGTTATAGCGAGCGAAATCAGCCAGATACCAAGAATGCCGAGACATGACTCTGTATGTCAAGTTCAAAGCCAGTGAAGCCCATGTGGTTAAAAGTTAGAATGACAATCACCTCTAAGGGTGATTGACTGGATAAGATATAAGAAAGTAGGTTATGTATGCAACCCCCTTAGCATGACGAAGCCTTTTGGCATGGTAGAAATTTTCAGTGGAGGATGAAAACTAATTCGTTAGGCACCAGCCTGCAGTGAGGCTTGGTAGGTCTGGGTAACTTACAGGGGTCGGAGTGGGGAGCATACACATGTCAGACATTTTCCAAGTGTATCAATCTGTGTACTTTACTCAAGAGAAGTTTTACCTCTGCTTTTGAAAAAATGTCTTCCCCAGGACAATGTGCATCTGGCTCAGTCCCCCTGTTTCAGGTTGTCATTGATAATATCACCAATGGAGGCTGAGGGTCTGGAGCAGCCTATCTTGAGGGCTTTAAGGGAAAGAGGCAGCTTGGAGACCCATTGGGAAGAGAGAAAGATATTCTAGCAGAAAGGGGATGTCTGACAATTTCTGCCAAGAGGTTACAAGGAAAGCAGATTCATCATGGACCAGGGTGGGCCTAGGAGGGTCTGTAGGCAGCGAAGATCCCCACTTACTTCTTCCAAAGCTTCAGAGCTGTGAGGAGCAACATAGCTGCAGGTGGATGAGGCACAGGAAGTGGACACACAAGGGAGAAGAGAGAAACAGAGAGAGAGAGAGAGAGAGAGAGAGAGAGAGAGAGAGAGAGAGAGAGAGAGAGAGAGAGAGAGAGAGAGAGAGAGAACTGGGAACCATAGCAGCTCCTTGTCTGTTTTGGGGTGTGTGCTGAAATCTCACAACTCTCCGATGTAGTTTATGTTACCTCCACTTGCAATGGGAAACAGAAGTCAGTTGCCATAATAGGCTAAATATAGGTTGTGCAGCTCATTCATGCAGAATTCAATCACATGGGGGTGAAACCTAGAAACTGTGGCCCCACCTCTACACTGTCCCAGACGATAGTTCTGTGGTTTGGTGACTGATTAAGCACCAAAGGGGTACTTACATAATTTGGCTATTTTTCCAATGTCTATACATCACCTATGCTCTACTACTGGGTGAAAGGGTCCCTTAATGTCCCCTGATTCAACTTGGCATTGTTTCAGCTTTTAAAATATGACAAGATGGTTATCAAAACTCAGTCACAATCATTTTAAAACATTAATTTCAGGGCTTGGAATGTAGCTCAGTGGTAGAGTGCTTGCCTAGCATGTGAGTCCCAGGATTCAATCTCTAGCAATGCTAAAGAAAAAATATTAAAGTAAAATTCTAGTTATATATTTTTAAATTAATTTAATTTTTTTTTCAAGGGAGGGTCTCACTCTAGCTCAGTCCTTGGAGCCTGGGATGCCTGCTAGTTTTTGTTGAAAATTTTCCTAAGACATCCTAGATCATACAGCTGACTTTCAGGATCAAACATAGAGTGCATTTTTAAAATACTCACTATTTGTCTTTCTCTTTCAACCTCCTGCTGTTTGAGGGCGTTCCCTTCTTCCTTCCCTGGTATTGTGAATTTATGCCGCTCTGCTGCCTTATGCTCCAGCGACACAGTCCTTCATGACCGTATCCCGTGGTTATTAAAATGCAATGGACAGAACACTGGCCAGAGCATGAGCAGGTGTGAGGTTCACTCCCAGCCCTGTCCTCACTGTGTGCCCAGGTAAGCCACTAGAGTCTTAGGACCTCAGATACACTCTGTAAAATGAGGGGCTCGATTAAAAACTTCCAAGGTCTCTTTTAGCTCTATGCTTATGGACTCTGATATAAATGGATCAAAATGTGCTTTTTGTTTGTTTCAAGCCTTTCCTTGGGTAGCTGCCATAGATTTTGATATCAATTAAACTCCGATGGCTCCACATTGTCAGAATCTGCCTTTGGTAGTGACGATTTTTTTGTTTTTGTTTTTTTTTGATAGGGTTTTACTCTAGCCCAGGCTGACCTGGAACTTACTCTGGAATCTTGGGCTGGCCTTGAACTCATAGCAATCCTCCTACCTCTGCCTCCCAAGTACTGGGATTAAAGGCATGGGCCACCACGCCCAGCACAAATAGCTTTTTCCTTCGTGCTGAGGCAGTTGTCTTTGGCAAGAGATATCCAAGACATCTTGGGATGAGACAATCCTTGGATCAGACACAGGGATCTTTCTCAAAAATGCTATCCTGACACATCAGTTTGATTCTGTCTGCCCTTTATCTGCCTGATATTTGATGCTTAAACGATCCCACATCCTGGCTTTGGAAACTTCCCCGGAGTGTTGGATGTCGTCGGCATGCTGGGTCAGTCCTATTTCTCCAGGACCCCCAACTACCTCCTCAGTTGTTTTCACCTTTGGATTTCAACCCCCTGCCCTTCCCTTTATGCTCAATGTTTGTCCACTAGAAATCAGCAGAGTGAGCCTGTTCTTCCGACAGGCTACAGTGGCAAATGGAATTGCCCAGAGAGACCAGCTTTGGTGTGTAGGAGTTCCGTTATCTTCCTCCAATGTCTCATCTTAGTTGTCCAGACCCTCCATGAGAGAGGGGAAGCCTAGGGCTGCAAGGTTATCATTTACCAGCCCTTCCCACCCCAAGCTCTCAGTGGTAGCTAACCATATAGATTAAGTAGCTGCCTTGTAAACACATGGCACTTAAGGAAAGTCCTCTGTGTTTCCTGTGGACTTTAAAATCCAAGTTCTATTAGGAGCTTCAGTCTTCCCAGCCACATGACATTTCTATAGCAACCATCTCAGTTCTTGCAGGCTAAGCATGCAGGCGATTTGGTACCATCAGAGTATGGGTGAGTATTTATCTCCTGACCATTAAACCTCCATCATCTGCCTCACACATGCTTACATTTGCCCATTTGTTACCAGCCAAGAGGGGAACTAAGCTTAGAAAGTTATAGCATAACAGCCATGAAGCATAACCCAACTTATCCTGGTAACAAAGTTAATTGAGGCCATCATAAGCCAACATGGAAATGAAAGGAAAGAGCCATCACTTTGGGAGACCCTTAGTAGGAAGTGTGTATGAAATCTTGTCTCATACTCGGTGTGTGGCCCTTGCTCTATTCATGTGGGACTTTGTTCATACTTAACCTGCAGTCTGGCTGTCAAATCTGGTGTGCCTAACTTCTTGAATCTGACTTCCCTTAAAGCTATGGATTAGTTGGCCTCCCATGGTACCTGGCTGTCTAACAGCTGCTCTTTTACATCTTGCTTTGTTATGGCTCTAATGATTTCTATTTTCATGTTGCTGTCTGCTTTTGGATTTTTTTTCCAATACTAGCATTTTCCTGGAGAGGAGTACTTCTGCTCCCTGTAACCCAATACCTTGGATAAACGCCACATACAATGACCTACACACATACACACATACACACACATTTTATTTATTTATTTATTTGTAAGCAGAAAGAGAGAGAGAGAGAGAGAGAGAGAGAGAGAGAGAGAGAGAGAGAGAGGCAGATAGAGAGAATGGGCACACCAGGGCCTCTAGCCATTGCAAACGAACTCCAAATGCATGCACCACTTTGTAAATCTGACTTTACGTGGGTACTGGGGAATCAAACTCAGGTTGTTAGGCTTTGCAGGCAAGCACCTTAACCGCTGAGCCATTTCTCCAGCCCTCTACATATGTTTTTTTGACATATGTTCAACAACAGGTTGATAAATGTTAATCTCTGAGGTGGGTTAATATTTTCAAATTTGAGCAAACGTTCCATTAACACAAACACAGGTGTATTAGTTCCTTTTCTCATTGCCATTTAGGAAGGAAGGGTTTGTTTTAGCTCACAGTTCAAGGCGATTCAGTCACTATGTCAGGAAAGGCATGGCAGCTGGTCATGTTCCCAAGCACACAGAGTCACAAAGCAGAGGTAGACTGATGCTACTGCTCAGCTAGCTTTCTCCTTTCTATAGATTATGGGAAAACCATGGCTACATTTGGGATGGGTCTCCCCACTTCTATTAACCTAATCTAGAAAACCCCCCACAGACAGGTCCAAAGATTTTTTTCCCATGGTGGTTCTAAATCCTGTCAAGTTGACAACACAGACTAACCACTACAAGAGGTAATCAGCTTTTCTTTAGCTTAGGTTGGCTAATTCCATCTTGGAAAACAGAAACCAAATGGGCACTTTAGCTGTCCCTTTATCCCCTCCCCTACCACTAGCCTTGCTGCCCGTGGACACAGGATCTGCAGATTTCTAGAGCATCTATAAAGAGAGAAAAGTCCTATTTTAACCCTGTGCATGATTGTGTGATTGGGAGCATCATCCTGGGCACTCTTCAGATGAATGCTTATGGCCTGCTAAATATTTCACATGAAAACTTTTCAGATGTGAAATGCAGTTATCCAACCAGCTTTTGAGCTCACATCCTAAAAAGAAACATACTCAAAGATCAGGGAGCTTCTTTCTTGTTTGGAAACCTCTCATCTCTGGCTCTGGAGCCATTTTAGATGCAAGATGACTCGGCAAATTGAAATCCAACAAAAGGGAAGGGAAGCATTGTGCTCTGAGTATTTCCTTTCAAGCTCTGAAGACAGATAGTGTTAGCTCATACACACAATAGTGTTACTTTTCCTTCTCACACTAGGTTATCTGCAAGTTGGGTTATGCCCGAAAGCAAACTTAATTACCTAACTTTATTAAAGATTGAAAAAATACCACAACCAAATCATATCAATACCGTGGATATTGTCCATTTCCCAGATTCTGGTCTCAGGCTTGTCATTTCATGCCTTTATCATGGTATGTGTGTAGGAATATTTGTGAGCATAATTTGAACCTTATAATAAATATGTTCCTTGTCATTATAACAATTGGTCAATATGTAAAATAATCACTGTAGACTGGGTTGCTCTCCCTAACATAGTAATAAAATAAAATAAACAGCACATATCTAGAATCCCTGAAATGTATAAACCAACTATTACAATCTGTGAACCTGGAAAAATTCAGGAATACGACTTGGTTGAAGGACAACAATAACAGCGTTTATGCTTCCATTAAACAGGATCTAAGTAGAGACATTTCTCAGGCAGCAGTAAAGCTATTGTCATGGATTTTCTGGAGAACATTTCACTTTACTGTTATTTATAACTAAGCTCAGCCTCTTTCTATTATTTATCTTTAAATATAGAAAGACATCTTTCCTGTTTCTCTTTCTTTGGATTTTTCTTTTCAACACCCCCACAAACCCATGAGTCATAATTGAGACTGTGAAACTGAGTGTTCTCCATCACACAAGAACACATTTTGGCTACGCATGTGAATTTAGATGTTCTAGCTGTCAAGGTAAGGTCAAACTGTAAACAAAGCAATGGCTATGTGAACTCCATTTAGGAATTCCAGAAGTTATAAAACTGACACATTGGCCTTGTGTCTTAATTTAGCATAATATCTTTACATACAAACAGGCCCTTTTCTGAACTCTCTCATAAATATTGTAAAAAAATATATATATATATATAACTAATGGAATGGGGTAATCGGAACCCAGCTTCTAATCTTGGCTGTCCACTTCCTGATTAGGTGACTTTAGACAGACATAATAATGCCTGTTTGCTTCCCCCACAAGGCTGCCAAGACAGACTAATGCAGTAAAATATGTGAAAGGATTTTGTGAACTGTAACATGCCATCATAATTTTAAAATGTGTATTACGGCTTCTTCAGTTAGGATAATTGTACAGGCAGAATGACTAGGTAGTGGGCTGAATTGACAGGCAGATTATGAATTTGTCTGCTGCAGCAAATATATTTAATGCTAAACTTAGTCCCTAAGGATCTGATAATGAATTAAGTCCTGTAAGACAAAACGACATAATTGATCACCATAAGTCAAGGCCAATTCCACCTGAGTGGTCCAACGATGAGTAAGTACCAAATGTCTAGTACAGAGAGATCTATTGTCTTCTGAGTTGAACTCAGTTTACTGATCTCCCAGATCTGCCCCCGAGAACCCCAATCTCCACGACTGGGCATAAGATTTATGTGCAAAATCTGCAATTTCATTCCTTTATAACAACACCTCTGCTTTAGAGATAGGCAAATTAAAGTCTTAAAATTTCCTTCTTATATTAGAATTTGGTCAGAGCTATGATTATATGCTATAATTATTGTATTTGGAGAAAACTTGTCAAAGCACTTGAATTTCTTTTATTGGTGTGTGCACGTAGTACATGTGATGCATGTGGTATATGTATGTGTGTGTAGATTTGTACATCCCATGGACATGCGTGCTGAATACAGAGGACATTGGATGTCTTCCTCTTTTCTTTCACCTTATTTCCCTGAAACAAAATCTCACTGAATCTGGAGCTCCCCCTTGTTTGGCTAGACTGCCTGACCAGTGAGCCCCAGGGATCTTCCAGTCTCCACCTCTCTCAGCAGTGGGGTCACAGGCAGCCATGACTGGCTTTTTATGTATGTGCTGGGGATTGAACTCAAGTCTTCATACTCTCATGCACTGAGCCAAAATCCAGCCATGCTTGAAACAAAAGTGAGTTGGGGGGGCACGCTGGGGAGATGGCTCAGCGGTTAAAGGCACTTGCTTGAAAACCTAACAACCAGAGTTTGAATCCCCAGTACCCAGGTAAAGCCAGATGCACAAAGTGGCTCATGCATCTGGAGTTTGTTTGCAGTGCCTGGAGGCCCTGGTGTGCCCATTCTCTCTGTCTCTCTTTTATCTCTCTCTGCTTGTAAATAAATAAAATATTTTTAAAAAACTTATTAACTGAGCTAGGCTGACCACATGTAGGGTTAGAATTGTAAAACATAAAAAAATATTTCAAGGGATGATAATATAAATTGTTAGCATTCTAACAGAATTGAAGAATACATAATAGACAGTTAGCTTCTCTTACAGGGCAAAGCCCAAATTATTTAATTCACTTCCTTCCAGGAAAATATTCTTACCAACCTGGTGGATCTATGCTTAGGTACTTATGCATATGTTTATATATAAACAAAATATAAAGACTACTAAGATATATGTTTACTGTGCTACATACTCTTAGACTTCTTTCAATAAAAATACATTAAAGTATAATAAAATACAGGGATTATCCATTATTTTTGAAATCTGAACAAGTCCTCTGAGTAACATTGTAACCAAATCAGAAAACAGGGATGAATGACATAGTCTTTGTGCTGATTAACATTTAAAAATTAGTTATTTTAGTGCCAATCTCATTAGGGAAATTTTAATGTTTAGACAGTAGCATCCTTCTCTCTCATAAAAACATAAAGAAGAGTTGGAGAGATGGCTCAGCAGTTGAGGCACTTGTCTGCAAAGCCTAACAACCTGGGTTCGATTCCCCATACCCACGTAAAGCCAGATGCATCTGGAGTTCATTGGCTAGAGGTCCTGACATACCTAGTCTCTCTCTGTCTGTCTGTCTGTCTTTCTGTTTACAAATAAATAAATAAATATATATATTTTTTAAAAAACCAGAAAAAAGCCAAACCAACTTTCAGCAAGCACAGGAGAGATGTGCAAGGAGACAATCACTCTGTCATGTAAGAACTTGAAAGTTTTCCTCTTGGCCTTGCTGTTAGGAGTCATATGCAGGAAGTCCTAAGATGTATCATAATCTCTCAAAAATAGTGCCACACAGACTAACCTGTCTACCTGTCTGTCTGTCTATCCATCCATTGCTTTAACTTTTTTTCAGGCTGGAGAGATGGCTTAGCAGTTAAAGGTATGTGCCAGCTTGGGGTCAATTCCCCAGTACCCACATAAAGCCAGATGCACAAAGGTGTGCCCATATTTTCTCTCTTTTTCTCATAAATAAATAAAACATTAAAAACAAAATAACATGAATTTGTTTCAAGCCATATTTTTCAGCTTCCAGGGGAGGAGCATACAGCTCTTCAGATGACGTTGGGGCTGAGGTGTCTTTCCCAGGGTCCCCCTCTTCACACTCCCATGTCAGGACACTGGGGATCCAGAGCTATAGGAGATGGAAGGGAAAGGGGGCATTATCATGTATGTGTCCACAGTACCAGGACCCCCACACATCTCCTCTGGTCCATTTCCTGACCTTTGAGGAGTATTGACTGACCTATATATCCCCTCCTCTATGGCTTCATTAGGACCCTCAGTGTCCCTCGAGTTGTCTGCATCATTCACCCAATATCCATCAGTTTTCCTTTAATGTGGACGTTGGGTATCTACCTTCTCAGCAAGAGATTCATACACCTCAAGGTGGGGTGCATCTTTCATTAACTCCATGTGCTTCTGGGATGGTTTCACATTCTGCTGTGTCACTCACCAGTGACCTCCTCATCTGAAAATCCTGCTTCTCTGAGTTTTGAGAACTGACAGCCATGCAATGTGGCTGAAAATGGATGTGAGCGACTCTGACATTTGTGGCTCAGTGAAACGATGTCAGTTCTCCTAGTGATTATTTATCTTATCTCTGCTGCTTTTATGGCCATGTCGGTCCCAAGGCCTGATGGGAAGGGAGTTCTCTAAAGATGGATTGCACTTAACGGGTTCTCATTTTCTCTGCAGCTACAGCAGCTTGATTTCATAATGATCCCAATTCCTTTCATTGGCCTAATGGCTGCATTTCCTCCCATGGATAGAGACTCGGGGGATGGGTGTTTTTAGATGGATTTTCCCCTTTGGCCATTCTTCCAAGAGGTAATGCCTGTTAGGTTTTTGTTAGAATTCTTTCAAGGAAGATATCTAAGGTCCTTGTTTGCCAATGTCCTGTTGTTGGCAGGAGGCTGCATCGTGAGCCAGCCAGTCATAAACTGCTGCTGCCAGGAACAGAGGCGACAGTTGACAGACCCAGGGAACAGAGCCATGCGTCAGCTTCAAGCTGTCTCTCCTCTGCTCCTTCCCTGGCAGGATTTGTCTTCTGCTACTTAAACAATATATTGTTTGCTTCTGTTATCAAAAGTGAATAAGTGCTCGTAAATAATGCATACCATCCAGAAATGTATAATTTAGGAAGCCCAAATCACCCATGATTCATTCTTTATAAACTGTTAGTCTTTGTGGATTCTTCCTCTACGTTTCTCTTCTAAGATGCTGCTTGTCTTAGAACTCTATCGCACACACACTTCTGTTTCTTGCTTTCTTACTTAGCATGTGAGGCTGCTTTTCGTATCTTTAAGTCTGTTTCATTCTGGTCAAAGGCTGTACAGTATTGCAAAGTATGGACCTCTAGCTAGAACCCCACTGAAGAATACATGCTTTGTTTTTAATATTTCAATATTGTAAAAAATGGCTACAAGAATATTTTCATTCATGTTTCATGTTTCTTTGAAGGTTTGTACTTACTAGTGTTTTAATTGGGTAAGTTACTAGACATTTCTGCCCACTCTTGAACAATATTGAATTTTCAGGTACAAAATGAGACAAAGGAAATTGCATTTCATTATTGAAGCAATAAAAGATGAGGGAAGGAAACCAGCTCCTTCAGAGCACATCCATCTGAGATGTGGACTGGTTCTCAGGGTGTGGAGAGAGTATTTTCAGAACTCTCCTGGCACACTTCCTGGCTTTCTTGTTAATCCAGGAAGTGGACCTGAGATAACACATTGGTGCTGCCCCTGGCCTGACAGGAGTCTGTTCTTTATCAGTCAGCTGGTACCACTCAGTAGATGAGGGTATGGACTCTGCAGCCAGCCTGCCTGATGCCACATCTGCACTCAACTGCTTGTCTACTTCTGTGCAGTGAAATGCCTAATTGGTGAGATGTAATGAGGGATCAATAAGTTCATTCAGGTTGGACATAGAGAGCTGGCTGAAAACATCATCACAAGTAATGTAAGACCAGCACCTCCAATAGCGCACGGCAAAGACACTTCCCACATTTCCACTTCATTTTCACCAGACTCCACAGGCTAGATAGTATTGCTACCCATACCTTGCAGATATGGAAATCAAGACTTCATAGTGTTTAAATCACCTGCGTTCTTTCCACTAGTTATAGAGGAGATGACCGTCATTGGTATGCCTTGTGGTGAAGAGACCCAGGGCTTGTACAGGAGACCTTTAATGAAAGGATTCCACCCAAATTCCTGACTTTTCACAAATCAAAACAGGAGGATGTGGGAGCCAGTGGGGTGGAGGGAAAGGGTGGGATTAAGATTACTGTGCAGACCTTTTTTTAATTGTTTTAGCTTTTGAATTTCCTTTCTTACAGATTCAAGAAAAAAATTAAATAAAACCAGGAATAAATAACTCGAGCATCAAACTAATAACCTGGAGCCAATGGTGGTGGCACATGCTTGTAATCCCAGCACTTGGGAAGCAGAGGCAGGAGGATTACTTAAAAATTTGAGGCCATTCTGGTCTACATAGTGTGTTCTAGGCCAGCCAGAACTACATCAAAAAATGAAGAAAAAAATAAAAAAGAAGAAGAAGAAGAAGCAAATTGGTAACTTGAGAAAGAAAAAAAGTACAAATGCAAATAATTTTAGTACAATATTCTTAGTAGAGTATATTCTGGAATAAAGAATGAAAAAGCATTTTTGGATTTATCCGTAGATTTGTGGCTAATAGTGGTATTGATGATGTAATTGTGCATCGAGATTGATCAAATTAATGAACACAAATAGGGGTGGGGGGCGGAGAGGAAGGCTTGGAGGAACCCTGTGTGTTGGAGTTGAGTTGGAGGGATCAGCATGAACTCACCCATGGGCCAGGGTGAGTGTGGTTGAGTGTATTTCCTTGTCTGTACACTGGGAGTGACTAGAAACAGGGGCAAACATGTAGAAATGTGCACATCTAGGGACCAAACTTTCTTTTCCAAACACCATTCCCTGCTAAAAAGAACCAGGGTTCCTTGGAAAAATGGAAAATCCCATGCCATAAGCAGAGAAAGTACAAGAGCATTGCTTGAGAACTGTTGACTTAGAAAGTAATGAATGCGCAGACACTAATGGGCTATGCGGGAACACACAGCTTGAAGGGGCCACAGGCTCATCAAAGAGAGTAAAGGCAGTACTGGATAGCAACCTAGAGAATACAGATAAATGATGCTACCAGCTAAGAGTGGCTGGGGTGTCACTCAGCAGTAGGGTATTGGTATAACCTGCACCAGGTCTCAGATCTCCAGCATGAGAACACTGGGGAGGAGTTCTTTACATTTGAAGGCCAGCTGAGAAATTAAGTGCAATGAAATTAGAAGGTTGCCATCTTGTAACTTCCAATTTAACAGTTATGTGAAAGACTGTTGGACTATACAATATTCACCTGGTCTGACAGTGTCACCATAGATCACTTATGCATTCCAAAAGGGGAAAGTATCTACAAAAGAGAGAGCTGGCTGTCAACCTTAAGCAAATGATTAAATCTGGTCCTCCCAGGAGTGACCAAGCAGCCCTGTTGTTCTTCCTGCTGTGGGGCAGGAAGAAGTCAGAGTGGCAAAGGGTGTGAGCTGCCTGTAATCCTAGGTGAAAATTAGAAATAATCCAGAGTATAAGACAGTCCCTAAAGCAAATCAGTATCTTGAAAAGCACAAACAGGGCACTGAGTCTGTTCCAAAACAAAGGAGACTAAAAAGACTCGACAATTAAGAGACTACTGTAAGCTAGGTGTGGTGGCATACCAGTATTCTGAGCTCTAGGGAGTCTAAGGCAGGAGAATCAAGAGTTCGAGGTTAGCCTTGGCTATAAAGCAAAAACCTGCCTCGGGAAAATCAGAGAAAAGAGGCTGGGGACATGGCTCAGTGGATAAATGTTGGCCAAATGAACATGAGGACCTGAGTTCAGATGCCATGTAAATGTAAATTTTACCCATGGAAGATGTTGGGCATGATGTTGAACACCTGAAATGCTAGTATTGGACAGGTGAGACAGGCAGTTCCTGGGGCTCCTTAGATGGCTAATATAGTGGAATTGATAAACTCCAGCTTCGGTGAAAGATGATGTGCCAAATATTAAAGTGGAAAGCTATTAAAAAAAAAGAGAGGGCTGGAGAGATGGCTCAGTGGTTAAAGGTGTTTGCTTGCAAAGCCTGATGTCCTGGATTTGATTCCCCAGTACTCATGTAAAACCGGATGGCATATGCATCTGGAGTTCATTTGTAGTTGCAGGAGGCCCTGGCATGCCCATTCTCTCTTTTTCTGTCTCTGTCTTTCTCAAATAAGTAATTTAAAAAATCAGAGAGAAGAGATAGAGAGATAGAGAGAGAGAGAGAAAGAGAGAAACTACTGTAATTTTTGATGTCAGCTGGGGAAATTGGAATATGACCTTCATATTATATAATAGTATTGAATTATCATTAATTTTCTGGGTTGGAGAAATGGCTAAGTGGGTACAGCATTTGCTGAGCAAGACTGATGACTTGAATTTAGATGGGACCCAAGAACCGCTGTAAGGCCAGACACAGCCTGGGGCATCTTCCATTGTAGCCCTCCTTCACCGAGAGGGAGGCAGAGACAGAAGAATCAAGGATCACACAAGCCAGCTAGCCTGGTGAGTGCAGGTGTGAACAAGAGAGACCCTGCCTCGAATAAGGTCGAAAGTGAGAACTGGCACTGACCTCCACATGCATGCTGTGGCACACATGCGTGGACACACACACACACACACACACACACACACGTGTGCGCACATACACACTCTCTCTCTCTCACACACACACTTTAAAAAACAGATTTTTCTGGACAGGGGGAGAGAAAATGAGAAATTTTTGCTTAATGGGTATAGAATTCTGTTTAGGGGCAGGAAGAAGTAAATTTGGAATTTATTAAGAAAATATAACACTGACCCTGAGAGGGGGAAGCCAGGTGTTGGGGCTCCAGCCTACAACCCCAACACTTGGGGTGCTACAAATTTTCACACTTCAGTTCTTTGTTTCACTACCACAAAAAATTAGGCCCTTGGATGATAGGGCATGAGGAAGGCAAAGGAGATTTACTGAGAAAAATTTGCAAAGCCCCAAGTATCAAGATAAGTGTATTTAGGATTTCAACTGGCATCCAAAGAAGAGAAAGAAAGGAGAAAAGAAGTTAGGTTTTCTGAGTTAGAGCTCAGACAAGTGGGCCAGTTCATAGTGAGCGGGGAATTTCTGCAGGCTAAAATCTCATTGTCTCATTATGGGGTTACTGTTCTCCTGACTCTTTAGCGTATCTGTAGTGAAAGATGATCTCTTGGCCAGGTGATCAATGGGCTCAGCTGAACTGACTCTTAAGGAAGGGGACCATCATCTTATATTTGGGATAGTTTAGCATGTCATGTTCCCACCCAAGACCGGAGATAAATGTCAAACTAGCTTTCCCTTCACAAAGCCCAGGAGCTTCCTTCCTCTTCCTTTTCTAAATCCTATGAGGGACCTGTATTTAGGCCATAGGACCCAGCCCTCATGACAGATTAATGATTATCATGGAAGGGGGGTCATTACCACAGTAAATGGTTTTCTTATGGAAGGATAAAGGATGAATTTGATGTCCCTCTCTTGTCTCTTTTCCCCTTCTACTGTGTTATGACACAGCAAGATGACCTCACAAAGAGCTGGAAGATCGGCTCAGTTGGTAGTTTGATGTGCAAGCACCAATGTGAGAGCCAGACCTGTTGGCATGCACCTGTAACCCCACCACTAGGAGGTGGAGAAAGGGGATCCTAGGGCTTATTGGTCAACTAGTCGAAAGTAATCAAGGATCTCTGGGTTCAGTGGGACCTTGTCTTCAAAAATAAGATGGAGAGCCATTCAGGAGGAAGACACCTGAAATTGACCTCTGACCTCTCCCTGCACATGTACACGTGCACATGCACCCTCCCCCGAAACATGTGTGCCTACATATATATGAACACAAATGCATACCACACACATATGCATACACACTTGCCAAAAAAGGGGGCTTTACCAGATGTCAGCACCTTGCTCTTGGACTTTATACGCTACAACTGTGAACCAATAAATTTCTGCTCAGCATGAATTACTCAGTCTCAGGTATTGCTATAGTAATACAAGACAGACTAAGTCAGGTGTGCAGTATAAGACAAGTACACGTTCACTGTCCTCTTCTGTCTCCTTCGCAGAGATGCAAAAACTATCCAACTGGAAAACTGGGGAAAAAATAAAGATAATCCCTTAAGACTGTAACTTGCTTTAATTTGCATTACTTTCCAGAGTAAATGGAAAGCGGACTATTTCCCTTCATTTTGACCAATAATTCCCATCTTAATTATACGACTGATTGGATAAGATCCTATATCTTGTTTCATGCCTTTTTACATAAGCTCTCTGTGTATATAGAAACTGAATCTGTTCCCAGATTACTTTTCTGTAATCTAGATTTATATAATGATTTAAGATATAGTATGTATTCTATTCCTATAATCCTGTGTTATCATGTAGAGCCTGGTTGTGGCCTGGGCCCACTTTGCTCTGCTCTCCTTCCTTGGCCTCACGGCTTTGGGGATCATCCATCTGAATGCTAACAGTTTTCAGCAGCAGTCCTGACATCGGTGCCTCCCAAGTAAATGCAACTAGAGTTGCTGGGAGAAATGGCTGGCTTGGTGGCAGAGACAGGGAAAGGAAGAAAAGAGCTGGACTCAGCCGCAGCTTGATGAAAGGAAGCTTGATGAAGACACCTGAGCCAGCTGGAAAGGCTCTTAATGACCAAATCTAGGACACTTTGAGCATCCAAATAAATAATGACAGGTGAGCGAGGTAAGAATCCGTGAGTCTGCACGATATAAACCGGGAGCTGGCATTTCCCATAAAGAACTAGGTAATAAATATTTTAGGCTTTGCAGGCTACCCAGTCTCTGTCACAGTTATTCAACTCTGCCATTCTGGCACAAAAGCAGCCACAGACAGAAAATCAGTGTGTGGCTGTGTTCCAATAAAACTTTGTCAAAACAGGCAAGAGGCCAGATTGAGCCCCTGGGTCAGAGTTTGCATATTTTTGCGATTACATAAACAGATGGGTAGATAAATGGAGAAGCTAAGAACCTTTTCATCACAGTAGAATATGAACTAATAAATACAGAGCAATGTAGGCATTTAAAAAAATCACTTTAGAAGGCCAACATTCTAAAATGAGTCCTCATGATATCTTTCTTACACGTATTTCAAAAAGTGAAGTTCAAAGGAACCCACAGCCACAGCCATTAAATCAACACAGGATAAGCCAGTGAGACAGAAACCAACCATTTTCGACACAAAGACCCCTAAGCTCACAGCCTTGGGGCAGCCTTAATGCTCATCCACCACGACTCAGGGAACTAAGCAGAAGAGGGGGCAGAAAGATTGTGAGAGCCGTGGTGGGAGAGACTATCCAGAGGCATGGCACCCCTCAGTAACAACACACTTGGGTCAGGAGAACCTGGCTGAATACTAGGCTATCCATGGTCCCCTGTCACAAGGACTGATCCAGACGACCCATGGAGGAGGTTATCCAGCAGAGTGGGGAGGGGAGGGCAGCGGGGAATTGGGGATAACAACTCATTGTTTGCCCACTAAATTTTGTAACTCATTATGGACAATTAAAAAAAAAAGAAAAAAAAAGAGTTCAGTATGCTTCTGCCTGCCAATATTCCTTAATGTATATCTGCTAAGGAGTTTGTAAAGACATCCAACCACAATACTACCAAAACACAACTGATTGCTTAAGGGTTAATTATTCACTTTTTTTTTGAGGCTTGGACTCACTATATATAGCCCAGACTGGCCTTGAACTCACAGTGATCCTTCTACCTCAGTGCTGGGATTAAAGGTATGAGCCACCATACCCAGCTATTGATTGTGACTCTCTTCCTATGTTGTCTGTTATAATATTAGACTGTCTAAAAAAGCTTTTTGGATTTGTTGGATATAATTGAAAATCATTATTAATAAAATGATCACTTGGTGTAAAGTAATTATTTTATGTGATCGGAATAAAGTTTGGGGAAAGTGTTCAACATTGGCCGTAATAAGCAGGATTATTTCAAACCAATTTTTTCTTGACTATTAACCCCTCATCAAAAAGAAGAGAAAACCACAGTTATCCAGATGAGAGACAACCATGGATGCTAAACATAGTGCGTAAAAGAAGAATGAAGAGTGGGCTATTTATACAGCTGTGAAGAATCCTCACATTAAATGCTTAATTACCGAAGAGGGAAGACTCTTCACAGCGGGGCACTCACCGTCACAGGCAAAGGAAAAATGTTAACACCATCATCTGCTTTCTGATGAATTCAGTGAGGAAGTACCACTGCAAAGATGGTACAAAGATGGCAAAGATGAATGCCTTCCACCTAGCCTGGAGGAACCATGCCTGGTCTGTGAGGACATGAGAGACTAAGGAAATGGTATTAGCACACACTAAGGCTCACTGGACAACCCACAGGTTTGTTTGAGGCTGTGTCTCACAGAATGGGACACAGTGTGGTGGCTACTGGAAGGGAAGTGGGGATTTTAGAGGAGGCTCTGTGTCTAGGCTCAGCAGCATGCAGTTGTGGGGTTAGCCTCACTTATGGCTGCCAGGGGTGGGGTGCGGTTTTCCAGAGGAGGAAAAGCAGGTAACGTCTAAATGGCTAAAATCCTACTTATTGGAGGAATGCTAAAAACAACTGATTGCATATAAAGTTTGATTTGTCCCCAGCAGGTTTTGATCAAATGGGTCCCATCCTTCTTTGAAGAAATAAACATCCTAGGGGCCTATAAAACCTATGGTTTATTTATGTAACAGATACTTACAAAGTGCCTGCTCCATAACCTTTAAAATATCAGTGATGTAAAATTCAAAGAAAGTCTGAAGCATGCCTCCAGCTAGAGGCCCATTGAGAGGGGGTGCGGTGAGGTCCTTTGTTGGAGGTTTGTTACAAGGGCCTTCTCTGGGGCAATTGGCCAACTTGAAAGAAATCTCTTTGAGATTATTTTGGACTTTTATTTTATTCAAAATAAAACTATCAAAACAATTGAAAAATAGGCACATGTGTCCCCCAAGACCCAGGGTTTATAAAGGTTTCAGTACTTGGCTCTTGGTAGTGAACACTTGGTCAGGGTAAGGGAATAGAATGTATTTTATTTTGAGGTTTGTTAGCCTCACTCGGGTACCAAAAATATTTGGGGCTGGGGAACATTTAGATTCTAGGAATTTGAGACAAAGGAAGAAAGACTGAAATTGCGAGGAGCACAGTGGAAATTCCGAGGACAGCAGGGATGGGATGAAGAGGGAGGGCTAGGAGTGATATTTTCTTGTCAAAGGAATAGAGAAATGTCTTCACTTAAGCCAGGAATCCAAGCAGAGAGGATGACTGAGGAGGTTTGGGAATGCAGAGGATGAAAGCAAGGAGGCAATGTCATTTCCATTTTGTGAGAAGTGACAGAAGCCGAAAATGCTAGACATCTATTTTGCAGCAGAAGAAAAAAAGGAATGTGCCCCAAGCTTTGGTTCTCTCTTAGACCCAGGCCTTGTGCCTCACAGACCCTCACCCCCAGGTTTACAACTGCCTTCCTTGACATTTTCTAAATCCTCTCCATTGCCTGTAACTGGCTGGGGCTGCCAGTGCTATCCCAGGTGGCCTGAGACTAGACTTAAACTCATACCTCCAAGCTTTGAATGATCTTTGACAAGATCAGTGAGGAGCCAAAGGAAGTAGGAGCAATGGATCTAACCCAACTGTGTCCAGTGAAGGGTGAGCATGGAATTGGTAGAAGAGGCTGCAGGTGTGTGTGTGTGTGTGTGTGTGTGTGTGTGTGTGTGTGTGTGTGTGTGTGTGTGTGTGTGTGTGTGTATGTGATACTGGAGATTGAATCCAGGACTTTGAGTGTGTTAGGCAAGCTGCCTATCACTGAGATACAGCCCCCATCCAGACACTTCCATATTGACCTCAGCAGCTAAGCAGTGGGGTCATGATGGTCTTACTGTGTGGCTGTGGGTGCTGCAGGGCTGCAGCCCTCACATCCTGGGCCCTGCCCTCAGAGGGTACCACACTTGCTTCAGTGCTCTGTTATTACTCAGTGTCTAGGGGAATCAATACATCATGGTCTGCTGGTCCTGGCTGAAGAATCCCAGTCTGGTCCTTCTGCCTTTATGGAGATTTAAAGCCAGGGGTGTGCTGATTAATGGGTACCAAGCAGCTCTTTAAAGAAAACAATGCATACCACCTGTAAAGTTTACCAGTTCTCATGGGATAAAAATGCCCACCATGCCTGGTAGGGGTAACTCAGTGGTATGCCCAGAAATAAGGAAGCCCTAGGTTTGACAGAAATTACTGCACACCATCACTGAGCTCAAGCTTTCAACAGATGTCACCCAGGAAGGTATTGAAGAATTGTACAATAGCACACTGCTATATAGTACTTCTACCACACATATGCAATAGCTGTGGGTAATACAAAATGTAGTAAAATAATTAAGAGTTGATCAGTTATGAGTATTTATTGTATTATTATATTGCTTTTGAAAATGTTTTCAAAATGAAAACATTTTGATAGTTTTCATAAATACAAATATGTATTGTATTATCTTGCTTTTGATAACGTTTTGATAATGTTTATAAGTGACACATAAACAGTCATATGTCACTTAACAACAGGAATGGACTTGGAGAAATGCATTGTGGCTGCTGTGGTCTGCAGCACACCTTGGCTCTGTGGCATGGTGTGTTACTCCCTGCAGCAGGTTATCACTGAATACTGTATGTCACCGAACACAACAGGAAGCAGTCACGTACATAAGCATATATGAACACGGAAAAGGTGCAGTAAGAAATACTCTAAGAGATTAAAATGATACACCTGTGTACACTTATCAGGCATGGAACTTGGAGAACTGGAATGGGCTCTGGGGGAGTCATCTGTGAATGGGGGGTAAACATGAAGGCCTAAGACATCACTGGACACTATTAAAGATTTTACCAACACTGTGCATTTAGGTCACACTAAATTTGTTTATTATCTCTGTGTGTGAATGTGGGTACAGCATGCCACAGTGTGCATGTAGGGTTCAGAAGACAACCTTCAAGTTGGCCCTAACCTACCCACCTCATCTGACTCTCAGTTCTTTGCTTTGGATTCTTGCTCTGCTGCCAGGAAATTCTCCCATCTCCACTGCCCATCTCACAGTCAGTGTCAGTGTACTGGGGTTACAGATGCCTGCCAAGGCTTCCAGCTTTTTAACAGTGTCTGGGAATTGAACTTGGGTACTCCAGCTTGAGGGGCAAGTGCTTTCTTTATTCATTGAGCCATCTCCTCAGCCCTCCCCAAATTTACTTTTTAAAAGATTTTCTTTCTGCAATATAAGTTCATGGTTACAGTTACCTTCTTATTGTTGGGACAAACATATGCCCAGAAGCAGCTTATGGGAGGAAAGGGTTTATTTCAGGCTTACAGATCTAGGGGAAGCTTCATCATGGCAGAAGAAGTTGGCTACTTTATCATACATCCACAGCAAGCAGAGAAGAGCCAGTACCAGCAAGCACGACCTGACTCTGAATACACAGGGCTCTGCTCCACCTTGAGATCCACCCCTGGTGATGCACTTCCTCCAGCAGGGCTCCACTTCCCAAAGACTTTACTAGGTGGGGACTAAGTAGGAAACATAATCACAAACACCTGAGGCTATATGGACATTACATTCTAAGCAACCACATTTACTTTAAGTAACTCTAACTGTTTTTACTTTATAAAGTTTAAAATTTTCTTAACTTTAACTTTCATATAATAACATTTTATATAGCTGTATGAAAAATTCTCCTTTCTTTAATCCATATTCAATATACTTTTGTCTCTGTTTAATTATTTTTCACTTTTTTGTTTGTTTTTTGAGTTAGGGTCTTGCTCTAGCCCAGGCTGACCTGGAATTCACTATGCCGTCTCAGGGAGGTCTCAAACTTGTGAGGATCCTCCTACTACTGCTTCCTGAGTGCTGAGATTAATGGTGGGAACCAACATGCTTGGCTTTTTTTTCACGTAAAAGTTTTTGAGGCTGGAGAGATTAGATTGCTCAGCAGTTAAGGCATTTGTCTGCAAACCTAATGACCTTAGTTTGATTCCCTAGTACCCACATAAAGCCAGATGCACAAAGTGGTGCGTGTATCTGGAGTTTGTTTGCAGTGGTTAGAGGCCCTGGCATGCCAATTATCTATCTCTCTTTGCAAATAAATAAATAAAATATTAAAAAATATATTTTAAAATTATTTTGTGGGCTGGAGAGATGGCTCAGTGATTAAGGCATTTGTTGGCAAAGCCTGATGGCCAAGGTTCAATTCCCAAGGACCCACGTAATGCCTGATGCACAGAATGGTGCATGCATCTGGAGTTTGGAGGCCCAGTGTGCCCATTCTCTCTCTCTCTCTCTCTCTCTCTCTCTCTCTCTCTCTCTCTCTCTCTCTCTCTCTCTGTGTGTGTCTCTGCTGGCAAATAAATAATAAAGGTTTTAAAAAAAGTTTTTGCTAATAACTAAGACACAAACATATGTGTGAGGCTAGGCCAGAATCATCCATACACCCATGTGTCCCATTGGAAAGTCTTCAGAGGCAATAGTGCATGGAGTTGTCACCACTGATGACAATGCCTTTTTCGAGAATTCCTCCTTTTGAGGACCACCAGCCCAAGGCTTTTCTTGCGGAAGTAGTACTCTTTCCAGAAAGAGCTTTATTGTAGATTTGTCTGTAAATGGGTAATGCACCATGAATATTCCTCTCTTAGTGAAAATTTTTGGAATTGGGGTCCATTACTCAAAAATAAAACTTTTATATCTTATTCTTTATTAAAAAGTTTTTTTTTCCAGACAAGGTAACTACTGTAGTTACCTTCTCATTGCTGCAATAAAACACCTGACCAAAGGCAGCTGATGGGGGGAAAAGCATGTCGTGAGCAGAGGCTGGACATCACTTCTGCCACAGCAGGTGGAAAACAGCAGCAAGAGAGTGAACTGAGTTCTGGCACCCAAAGTCCTCCTATAGGAAAACACCTGTTCCAGCAAAACTCCATCGCCCAAACTGCTACCAGCTATGGACCACACACTCAGAATATATGGGGGGTGGGCATCTGACTGAAACCACCTCAAGGTCTCATACTGTAGCCCAGACTGGTTTAGAATGTAGCTTATGCCGGCCTTGAATTTGACATCCTCCTGTCTCACAGTCCTGCGTGATGGGATGACAGGCATGCACCAGCACACCTGGCTATCCTTCAAAGATTTTAAGGAGGCTGTTGGGGTTTTTAGGCCTATGTAGGGTTTGAAGCACTGTTCTCAACCATCATGTCTACCATTGTGAATTTTCTTGGTTGTTCTTTTTCTTCTCTTAAAGCTTCCTTTTCTCCTTCCTCTTCTCTGGCCATGCATCACTGCTCTGTTCCAAATTCTGCTTATCCATGAATTCCTCAAAAACCACCTCCAGGAACATCCTCATGCACACACAGGGTAAGGTTGTTTGCTATGTCAATCATAACCATTTTTGCAATCTCCCTGTTGAGGTCAGTTTTCTAGTTGCTGCACAGAAAGAACCCAAACAAAAGCGGCTTGTGGAGGAATGGGTTTATTTGGCTTACGGACTCGAGGGGAGACTCCATCCTGGCAGGGAAAACGATGGCATGAGCAGAGGGGTGGACATCACCTCCACCACAGCACTGCAAACAATGGCAGGAAGGTGTTCCAAATACCCGCCTCCAACAACACAGCTCCAGTGAGGTTCTAATTCCCAAACTGCCATCAGCTGAGGATCAATTACTGAGAACACATTCATTTGTTAGTGGGAGACACCTGAATCAAACCATGACACTCCCCATCCTGTGGAGTCATGTGTGAGCAAGGAGTACTTGTCCATTTTGCTGGCAGAGAAACTGAGGAGGACATCTTGGGTCATGCCTGACTTCTTGTTGTTTCTGTGATATGCAAGAAATGTGTGTTTCCTAAGATGTCAAAAGGCCTGGCTCCTCACTCTGCCGGAAAATGAAGAGCTTGCATTTGTAACCTGCAACATCACCCCTGTGGTAGTTTGATTCAGGTGTGCCCCATAAACTTATGTGTTCTGAATGCTAGATCCCTAGCTGGTGGCAATGAGGAAATTAGAGCCTCTCTGAAGGTTTGTTGCTGGGGGTGGGCTTATGGGCATTATAGCCAGCTTCCCCTTGCCACTGTTTGGCACACTCTCCTGCTGCTGCTGTCCACCTGATGTTGGCCAGGAGGTGGTGTCCAGCCTCTGCTCATGCCATGTTTTCCCTGCCATCATGGAGCTCCCCCTTGAGTCAATCAGCCAAAATAACCCTTTTCTCCACAAGCTGCTTTTCCTAGTGTACTTTGGGCCAGCAACACAAAGCTAACCACAACACACCAAACAATTCTGTTATCTTGTCCCAGATACCATGAGCCCTGGCACTGCCTTTGTCTCCGTAGGGATAACAGTCCTTTCAGGCATGGCTTCCAGAATAGAGAGGTTTCATCAAGGGTAACGATTTGCTCTGGCAAGTCATGCCTCTCCATGACCAGCTTATCTATAGTTTTCAAGCCTGTCTTCTCACCAGAGCTCACACACTGCACTACTTTCAGACTAGGTGATGGATAATGATTCCTGAGCAGTTTGAACCTGGCAGAGTGAGCAGGAAATTCGATGTAGTCCTAAGTTCAGCCTTCTCTCTAACATCACAGTCAATTTCTTCCTCTTTTGGCCATGACTGTCACTGTTCTGGGAGAGCTGTGCGTCTATGTTTTGTCTTTAGTCCAGCCATTAAGAGTTTCTCCATAGGGCTGGTGCGATGGCTCAGTGATTAAGGCACTAGCCTGAAAAGCCTAATGACCTAGGTTCGATTCCCCAGTACCCAGGTAAAATCAGAAACACAAAGTGGTGCATGCATCTGGAGTTCATTTACAGCATCTAGAGTCCCTGTTGTGCCCACTCACACACACACACACACACTCACACACACACACACTGTCTCACCTTGCAAATAAATAAATAAATAAATAATATTAAATAAAAAAGTTTCTCCCTATATAATAAAGGTCCTTTTCAAAAGTGCTGTCATTCTTGTTGCCTTCAATGAAGCAGACCGTTTAATGACATCTGTCACTTTGCTCTTACTCAAGTTCATAGCTATGACAGAATGGAACATGCCTGACTGGAGAGCAATAGACATGGCTGATTTTCTATTTCATAGCTCTTAATCACTTTTCATTTTGTTTCATGCCCATCATGCAGTGTGGCCTCATACTAGCAATATTAGAAATTGGTTTTGCATGGTTTGGAGCCATGGTGAAGAAAAAAGCACAAGATCATATTAAGCATTAGAGAGGATGATGCGATAGAGGAACAGGACAAACCCAGGATAGACCAGGCTACTGCTAGCACCACACAATGAAATAGCAATACAAAAGAAAGGGCAGTGGGGCTGGGGAGATGGCTGTCAGTGGCTCAAGGAGCTTCCTCTGCAAGCCTGTCAACTGGAATTTGACATCCAGCACCCACATAACTGGACTCAAAGAGGCACATGCATCTGCCATACTAACTTCCTGCAGCTATGGGAGAATCCCAAAGCTCATGGCCACCTAGTTGGCCTTCCCATGGCAAAGCAATAACAAGAGACATCCTCTGTCAGACAAGTTGGAAGAAGAGGACCAAAAACGTGAGGTTGTCCTTTGATTTCCACACACACACACACACACACACACACACACACACACACACACCATGCCATAATACCCCTTTGACATGCACATATACATACAGTAATATATAAATATATATATACACACACACCATGCCATAATACCCCTTTGACATGCACATATACATACAGTAATATATAAATATATATATATATATCTATGTCTCTATATATGATAGTATATCACAGTATCTAATATATATGTATATATGATAGCAAATAGTAAATGTATATAGCATGGTCATTTGTGATCATAGCTAATCATATGTATTGTTTAATATTGCACAAGCTATACCTTTATAAAGCTGGTGGCAAGTAGATTTGCTTACATCAGCACTGCCACGAATATGTGAATGATGAACATTGTGTGGCTTTCCCATTATTAGGCAATAGGAATATTTTAGCTCTATTACAATATTATTAAACCATTGTTCTATATGTGCACCATTGTTGACCAAGACATTATTTACGACTCGTCACTGAAATGTGTAAAAGAGTAGGTGTGTTCAATAATTAGCTCTTAAAATTCTTGACAATGTAATAGCAATCCACTCATGCCCCAGCACCTCCCTTTTTGTTTGTTTGTTTGGTTTTTAATAAATTACTCTTCAATTTATGTGAGGGCTGGTGTTGCAGTCAGCTTTGTGTTGCTGTACAAACACCTGACCCAAAGCAGCTTATAGGAGGGAAGGGGCTTATTTCAGGCTTACAAATTACAGGGGAACACCATCAATGGCAGAAGAAGCTGGTTTATTCCCATAGATCCGAGCAGAGAGACACCTCAACAGACAGTACCACAAAACAGCCAGAGCTCCAACTCCTCTCTCCACACACCTTAGGGCTGGACTCCAAGATCCACCCCCAGTGACATACCTCATATACAGTAGCCCACTAGAGACTCGAGATTCAAGCCTTTAAACCATTTCAGTTGATTTCAGTGAAGAACTCTCAGTAATGGCAGGGACTATGAGCCTGTGTGATGTAATTATCTTCTTGCTGCTGGCACAAAGCACCCAACCAACAGTGTCAAGGGGAAGCTCCATGATGGCAGAGGAAAGATGGCATGAACAGCATCTGGACATCAACTCCTTGCCAACATCAGGAGGACAACAGCAGCAGGAGAGTGAACCCAACGCTTTCAAGCCCACCCCCCAAAACACACTCCAGCAAGGCACCACCTCCCACATTGCCGTCAGTTGCGAATGAAGCATTCAAACCCATGAGTTTATGGGCAACACTTAATTCAAACCACCACAGTGTGTGCAGGGCGTAGCGGAAGCATGATCTGAAATAGAAAACAGGAAGTAAGGCAGGGGGCTGACATCTTGAACTCTGAACTCCAGGCTCCACAGTTCCTGGCCTGCTTCTGACCCATGGAGCTATGGGATGAATGATGATTCTTTAATCTCGAGGGAAGATTCAATGCCATGTACTATGCGGTTCTATGCTAAGTTCTTGGGTTCCCACTGTAACTACCTGAGAACCTCAAAGCTAGGAAAGGCCAGTTCTGGGTGGGGTTGTCTAGTAAAGTTGAAGACTGGATGTGAGCTGGCTTTGAGGGAGTGACAGAATTTGATAGTTTAAAAAACTTTATTACTTTCTCAATGTGGGAATGTTTGGGAACCAAGCTGCCCTAAAAGAGTCCACCCTTGTTAACTAATGAACATCACTGAGTGGTCCTAGAGACCTGGGAATATAACCATGTGGACAAGGAACGCTGGGAATCTTCAAGTTTTGTTTTTCTTTATGCGTTTGGTTAGATCAACCCATGACACTCAGCAGGAACATTCTGATTTCCAGAAAAACACCTTCCTCAACAGTGGTCTTATGACACGGGATCAAGTGCTATTCTCACTTTACAGATAAGGAAGTAGAATGACCAAGAGGCTAATAATGTACCCAAGGTCACACAACTTGAAAATATGGAACTGGATTTGAGGATGTCAGTTTTCTTATCTGTGTAGTGAGTAATCCTACTCTATCTCAGGGTTATGTAAAGATCAAATGGAATAGGGTATATCAAATTACTTTAAGAAGGCATGAGGGGCTGGAGAGATGGCTGAACAGTTAAAGCCCTTGTCTGCAAAACAAGGACCTGGGTTTAAATCCCCAGTACCCAAGTAAATCATGTGCACAAAGTGACACATGCATCTGGAGCTTGTTTACAGTGGCTAGAGGTGTGCCATTCTCTTTCTCTCTATCTGCCTCTCTCTTCCTCTCTCAAATAAATAAATATATAAAATTATTTTTTTAAAAAATAGAAGGCAATGGACGGATTGCAGGCAGATCACAGTGATCCATGTTTAAAAGCAGTTTCCCTCTTTCCCATACAGCGTTCATTCTGCTTCCTGACACCCACATTTTCCTGAAATCCTGATGTCTTTCCTAATGTGGCATAGAAGATATTTTTTTCTCAAGGCACACTTCAGTTTTCAGATTAAGAGAGCCATGATATCTCCCACCTAAAGTCATCTCCTTTGCAAAATTCCATCTACTTCTGATATGTGAGCTGGTCTTTTTATTGCCTCTTGTTTTTAAGTACCCCAGCATGTGTCTAACCAGGCATGATAAGCTGGTAGGTAGGTGACAACAATGACATTGAAAGAGGAGGTCATGAGTTGGAGAGATGATTCGGTGGTTAAAGGTGTTGCTTGCAAAGCCTGATGGTTCCCCAGTACTCATATAAAGCCATATTCACAAAGTAGCACGTGCACCTGGAGTTCATTTTCAGTGGCAGGAGACTCTGGCATGCCCATTTTCTCTCTCTCTCCTTGTCTCACTCTCAAATAAATAAATATTTTTAAAAAGAAAGAGGAGATCATTACTAACATGTCCAAAGAGTAGGGGGCATGCTGTTCCATCTTGGGCCACGTGGGGAAACACAGAGTTGATGAGAGAGGCAGCAAGGGCTAAAGTCTTTATTGTTTTGTTGTTGTTTTTTCTTTTCTATTTTTTGAGGAATAGAATTAACAAGGCTGGTGGACACACTGTTAGGACCGCATGGTGTGAACAATGGTAGTGGGCTCTGTGCTATAGGAGTTCCTAGTAAGACATAGGGTGATTTTAGGGGCAGAGCAATGTGGGCTTGATGTGAGAGAATTAAAGAGGTGATGGCCTGGGTTGGTCAGTTATATATAAGAGGCATGATACAGTGAAGATATTTGCCACCTTTACAGTGACCAGCTAGTCTTGTAAGGGATATTCTGTCCAGGATGAGCCAGACCCCAAAAGCATCCTAAAGTTGTGTTGTTTTGTTTTTAACTTGAACAGACACATCTCCCTTCCCTTGACTCTTCTCCAAGTTGGTGTCTAGAAAGATGAGAATTTAGAGCAAATAAGGGAAGGCCTCTGATTCACAACAGTCTTCAGCATACTTCTTGTTCTATCACTGACATCTTCTCTGGGCCACTTCCTGAGCAGATGTATAGACAGCTTGAAGCTGATGTAACAGGACAGCCGGTTCCATGGGTCTTTGTTGGAGACATTGTGTCCATCTCAGCCATCGCCTCTGGATGGGAAGCCCAAATGCTACAGCTTCCATCTCAATGCAAAGACCTTGGAAAATCTCTATCACCCATCAAGTCCATCAAGTGAGCTATGAGGGATGACCAAGATGAGAACATATTGGCTTACTATCCCAGAATATTGTCTGCCTTTGGGTCCTTTCCCTAGAGCAGTGATATGTTGAAGGACAGGTGTGAGCCATCAACATGGCGTACTTGGGTACACAGCCTCATGAAGACCAAATGACTTGACATGTTTGCAGAAGGCATAAACTAATGTGGATATTAGTTGTGACAAAGCATTATCTAAAGTCTCCTGAAAGACAAATGTCTAGAAGAAGGAATTGACATCATTATCCGAGATCTTTATTCATGGGCAAGGTAGTCATTTGGGCCAATTGAAGTTCTTAAATCAAAATGAAATTATGGCCAGACCATTGATTGGTCACTTGACAAGTCACATTTCAGGAATCTATCCTGCTGTTCTGGAAGATGCCAATTGGCTGAGGTTGCCTGTCTCAGGAGAAGGCAGGGGAAGGATGGGGCACAGAAAGCCAGCTTCTCCTCTTAAAAGCTTCAGGTTTGCACCCCTAATATGGAAGAAAAAGTATCTATTGTGTCTGCAGCTGTAACTGGCTTAAAAATGAATTGATTAGAAGAGAATTTCCTGGGCACAATGTGTGATGGACATGTTTTATTGACCTCCTCAGCTTCTATTCCCCGTAACGATAGCATCTCCATCATCTCCTCTTGGGGCCCTTGCTGTCCACTGAATGTCTCATCAGAGAGACTGAGGTCAGCAGGGACTTTTACTCTCCAGCCAGTGTGTGTGTGGGGGCTATGAGTCAAGAAAGTGTCAGTTATGCATATTATAGAGAAAAACAAAACTAAACAACTGAACAATAGCCCAGCACTGGGAAGGCAGTGGTTGGAAGATTGCTGTGAGTTTGAGGCCACCCTGAGACTACAGAGTAAATTCTAGGTTGGCCTGGGCTAGAACAAGAACCTACCTCAAAACAAAACAAAAAAAAACTGATCAGGAAAAAGGATGAGGGGGTCATGGTGAGAGGACAGTTCAGCATGGCCTTGCTGAGATTAAGGTTATCTGAGACACCCCCAAACTGCTTCTACCCCATACCGTCTTCCTTCTCTGTGGATGGCTTCTTCATTCTTTCAACTGTTTTAGCCAAAGGAGAAAAAGCAAACAAACAAAATTGTACAATGTGTAATCATCCCTCTCATTCACTCATACCCAACATCCAACCAGTTATCAAATATTACCTTCCAATAGAGCCAGTGTTATGGAAGTATCTCACACCAATGCCAGTATGGGTGGAAGTAGAGGAGTTTATTAACCTGGGGGCCAAAGAGCTGGGCTCAGTTCCAAAAGCTCTAGTCTGAGCAAAGGTTTATTTTCATTTTTATACAGCTAGTAGCAGTAAGGTGGGGTTAAGCAATTAGGCAGGCTTACAGAGTGAGATATTGCTGTTAGCTGTAAAGTCTATGTGAGCCAAAATAAGTAGATAACTTCTTCAAAGCATAAGCAGCTCCCAAGACATGCTTATCAATTGTCCTTGCAGCTATGGGGCCCTGTCTGTTTCTCAGGGCAACACTCTTCCATAGTATAAACTATCCTCTCTGCCTTATCTTCAAGGACTTCTTTCAGCAGGTTTTCTCTGAGACTCTTCGCCTCCTGAGCAGGGAGAAGTTCAGCTTCCCTGCAGTTAACTCTTTCAGCAGCCTTACTAAATTCAGCTTTCTTTCTCCTTACAATTTTCAGTCATTAAATCTTTTTCTGCCACACCAGCACCAGACCACACTTGGCATATCTGCCAGGCTATCAGATTGACTCAAGCCTCCACTCTGAAATCAGCCCCCTCCCTGCCCCTGCCTCAGATACTGCTTTTCTTGTTTTTTTCTTTTTTTATTAGCTTTTTTTTCTTTATTGTCCATAATGAGTTACATTGTTTAGTGGGCCAACTATGAGTTGTTATCCCCAATTCCCTGTTGCCCCCCTTCCTCATCCCCAGTCAGCTGGATATCCTCCTCCGTGGGCCGTCTGGATCAGTCTTTGTGGTAGGGGACCATGGATAGCTCATTCTTCAGCCGGGTTCTCATGACCCAAGTGTGTTGTTACTGAGGGTTGCCAAGTCTCTGCTATTCTCTCCCAACACGGCTCTCACAATCTTTCCGCCCCCTCTTCCACTCAGTTCCCTGAGTCCTGGTGGGTGAGTATTAAGGCTGCTTTAATGTTGTGAGATACTGCTTTTCTTGATACCACCACCAGAGGTGCCTCTGCAGATTCAAGTCAGCTTATGCCATGTCTTTCAAAACCTTCCAAAGACTCCTATAATGCTCAGAGGAAAGCCAGCCTTAGCAGTTTCCAGATTCTGGGATGGTTTCCTCCAGGTATTCCATGGCTCATTGTCTCAGCCCCCAGGAATCTTGAGTAATTTCTCTGGACTCACTCAGCTTTGTGGGTAGAGTAGGCAGACAGCTGATATTAACCCTGGGATTTGAACTGAATAAAGTGAAGACAAGTGGACACGTAGGGTCAATCCAAAGGTACATGGATGAATTTTCAGTCCAACTGAGGTACTGGAAGAAGTGACATAGGTCAAGTTAAAATAGTACAAAGTATGGCAGCTTGGCATATAGAATACTTTGAACTAGAGGAGTCTGGAGGGACCAGAAGCAAGGACGATGAGGCCTTCTCCTGCCCCCACCCCCACTGAAGTGAGGCATGGAAACTCCAAATCCTCTTCCCCAAGGTTGGTCATAGAACTCTCCCCACAAAGCCGGCTGTGAGACCTACAAAAGTCACTCTCTCCCCCTTTTCCCCTTTGCCTCCATTTCTTATTCGAGAGATGCCCTCCCCTATACCCAGAAGAAAGAAGTCTGTGCAGAGGCCATGGGTAATCAGAGCAGACAGGCCTGGCCAGGTCTTGTCTTATGTCTGTTACCACTGAAGCATGCCCTTTGGTCCAGTCACACCTCTACAAGACTGCCAATTCTTCATCGTATCTAAGCTAAAAATAGAAATTTACCTCTGGGTTGTTAGATTTTCATTTCTGAAGTCTTCTATGTCATCTAAAACTTCGATCAAATAAATTTCTTCTGCTTTCTGCTTGTTAACTTTATGCTATAGTTGTTGCCCTTGGATTGCTGCCTTTGCCCCTGCAGGTGGGAAGTTGGGCTGTGCTGTCAGAGAACAGAATGCTTGACATTAAGATGACAGAGAAGTTGTCAGTGTTGAAAATAGCAGGATTGAGACGTGACTCTAGAAGTGAGTAGCTAAGATGGGGTTCGGGGCAGGATCATGGGGAGAAGGGGTCAGGAACTGAGAGGCCAGAGCTCTGGGAAAAAGCAGGGCAGGAAAGACCCGGAGCTGATAGCGACAATCCCAAGTGTGTGCCAGGAGCTTGTAGTTGTTACAGCATAGACTTTGGAAGCCATTCCCCTGAGTCTATGTCAACATGAATAAATTTTCTGATTCTCCACTCTATCTCTGGCGCCATCACTGTGTGACTCAGTTTTCCTGAAACATGTGAGTTTCAGGGGGTGCACGGGAGTAGGGTCCTGAGGAGAGATGGATCCTGTTAGTGTAAGAAGTGTGAAGTCTGCATTTAACCAAGACACTGGGGATAGAGAGAGGTCTTTCTGATGACTTTGAGTCTCCCAAGGACCCGAGGGACAGGACAGATTCAGAATTTGGGAATGGTAGGGAAGGGGTCACAAAGGACCTGAAGACTCAGCACAGCAAAAGGGGGCTTGATGGAGGGATGGATGCTGACAGCAGAGACAAAGGCACAATGAGACGAGTCATGGTCTTACCACTCCGGTTCCTTTCACTAGTTGATACCAGCAGATGTGTGACGCTAAGAACATGATGGCTGCCTGCCACCCTGGTCATGGATGCTGTGTGGCAGTGACTGCTATGTTTGGAGGTCACGTGTCCATGAAGGAGGTGGACACACATTGCTTAATGTCCAAAACAAGAACATCAGCTGCTTGTTGAGTGGATCCCCAACAACGTGAAAATGGCTATCTGTGACATTCCACCTCAGGGGCTAAAAATGTCTGTCACCCTCATCGGCAGCTGGACAGCCACCCAGGAGCTATTCAAGCTTATCTCCCAGCAGTTCAGAGCCAAGTTCCAGAGCAAGGCCTTGCTTCACTGGTACATGGGTGAGGCCATGGATGAGATGGAGTTCACTGAGGTGGAGAGCAACATGAATGGTCTGGTGTTTGAGTCCCAGCTGTACCAGAGTGCTCCAGTTGAGGAGGAGGGAGAGTTTGAGGAGAGCCAGGAAGAGGTGGCCTAGAGCTGTCTTAGCTAAAGCATGGGAAGGCTGTGAGCTCTTTATCCACACATAGCCTGTCTGCTCGCCATGCCCAACGTGCTTGCTGTCGGGTCCTGATAGCATCTCTACAGACACCATTATCCAAGCACTGTCCTAGTGAAATAAAAATGAGAAATGAGAAAAAAGACATTTTAAAACTCTGCAGCTGGAATGAGTCAACAAATTAGCTAGAAGCTTGCTATTATGAACAAAAATAACATTTTACAAGTTTTAAAAACTCTAAAAGCACTAATGGCAAAAAAAATTAGTCAAAAAATTTAGAGGCGCATAAATTGGAAAATAAAAGTTTCCCACTTTCTTCCGGTCCCACTTCTAAGAGGTAACAACTGCAGTTTCCTGGACATCCACGCTCTCTTTTTTTTTTCTTTTCTTTAAAGGTAGACATTGGGTATCTTGCTCAATCACTCTCCAATCACTGGGGTGGCACACATGCTACAGTGTGTATGTGGAGATCAGAGAACAACTTCATGGTGTGGGTGTTCCCCCTCCTCTGAGACAGGGTCTTGTGCCATTGCAAGCACACTACCTGTCGGCAAAGGAACGTCATACTCCTGTGAACTTAGGATTCTCCTGCCAGCACCTTCCATTGTTGTAGGTGGTTAGGGATCACAGACACATGTGCCACTTTGCATCTGGCTTTATATGAGTACTGGAAATTGAATCCAGGCCAGCAGGTTTTGGAAGCATGTGCCTTTAACTGCTGAGCCATTTACCCCAGCCCTGGATATCTTTTCAGCCATCTTTTTGTTGTTGTTGTTTTAAAATATTTTATTTATTCATTTTCAAGCAGAGATACAGAGAGATAGATAGAGAGAGAGAAAGGCAGAGAGAGAGATGGAGAGCGTGCATGCACCAGGGCCACCACCTTGTGGGTCTGGCATATGTGGGTACTGTGGAATTGAACCTGGGGCCTTAGGCACTGGAGGCAAGTGCCTTAACTGCTGAGCCATCTCTCCAGCCCTTGATTTGTTTTTATGAGGTGGGGCTTCACTATATCCCAGGCTGACCTGGAACTCACTCTTGTATGTATATGCTATGGAAAACCTTTCCTCTGGGGAGAGACAAACACATGTCTATTCACCCCAGACAATAAACCAAAAGAGGATTACACCAAAACCAGTTTGGGGGAGCCAATGAGTTTATTGGAGTTCCTTACAGAGAAGGGTCAGAGGTTACTTACAGCAGCAACGGATGACTCTCAAAGACAGCTGCATCACCTGCCAGCTACAGAAGACCAAGGAGCCATGGGTGCCAAGCCAACCTGACAGGCAGTGGAAGCAGGGCTACAGGAGAACTCTGGGCTGTGCCAGGGGCTGGGGCAGAGCTGCAAAAGAGAGAGAGCTGCAAGGCCAGCATCCCACAGAAGTAGCAGCAGGACACGGGCAGTTGTTGCTCAAACTACCACGGGGGCCAGAGTAAAACAGTGTGGACCAGCAGCCAGGGCAGGAAAAGAAATAGCAGAAATAGAGTTAAGCAAGAGAAGGCAGAGAGCAGCTATTGAAAGAGGATAGTAGATGTCGCAGTTAACCTCTTGTTGCTGTCAAAAGCAGCTGATGCAAGGGAAGGGTTTAGTTTGGCTTACAGACTCGAGGGAAAGCTCCATGATGGCAGGTGGAAATGATGGCATGAGCAGAGGATGGACATCACCCCCTGGCCAACATCAGGTGGACAACAGCAGCAGGAGAGTATGCTTAACACCGGCAAGGGGAACCTGACTATAATACCCATAGCCTACCCCCAATAATACACTGCCTCCAGGAGGCTCCAATTACCAAACTGCCACCAACTGAGGACCCAGCACCCAGAACACATAAGTATATGGGAGACACCTGAATCAAACCACCACATTCTGCCTCTGGCCCCATAAATGGATAACCATACATGATATAAAATGTAATGCATTCAGTCTAGCTTAAAACATCCCCATAGTCCAAGGTCTTTTAACTGAGATGTAATACAAAAATGAACTAACCAAACAAACAAAAAATCTAATTCACACTGCAAATGATGACATTGGGCATTGCAATGACAGACTGAGCCAATACAAGATTTAAAACAAATAGAGCAAACATCAAACTCTGTAACTCTAAGTACAACACCTCTAACTAGTGACAAGTCTCCAAGTCTGATAATTCTAACCAGTGATGAGTCTTTGGAGTTCCAATTCTGCCCCTCCAGCTTGGCTGCTCATAGTCCATTGGGTGCAGGCAGCTCTCTTTGGCAGCCATCCCATAGTCCTGGTATCTCCATTGGGTCTCTTTTGCACTCTATGGTTCATCCTATTGGCTCCATTGGAACTCCACACAGGTAATCTAACAAGCCTTCTTCACACTGCCCATAACCATTTCCAAAAAACAAAACCATGTTGCAAATTCAATGACCCTCTCTTCCTGCATTCATTATGCTCCATAGTACCAGGTGTGCCACCAATTTGTTAATCCGGGGGGGGGGAATAAAACTGACTTTGAAGAGCAGGACACTCCTTCAGCATTCAGCCCCCTACTTCAAGAGTCTGCATTCTTCCTGCTGTCTCAATGCAGATCACCTGGCCCAATCTCAATGGTTGTAATCTCTCAAACAATTGCAGCTGAATAGGCAGCAGTTTTGGGCCCAAAGATTCCATTTCTTTCTGTGCCATTTCCATCTGTGCACACAGTCCTTTTCTATGCAATGCAACCCTGCACAAGTTCTCAGGGCACAGGCAGGCAGAGCGCATCAAACATCTCACACAAAGTGCTTCTAGACCAGTCCCAACAAAGTCCTTTCTTCACTTCATAAGCAAAATCTCACAGTCCATAGTTACTACTGCATTCAGGTCTTTCAACTCTGACAAGATTGGTCCATCAAGCTGTACTTCCACCACTGCAAGATGTCTCTTAGGCCAAGGTTTCAGATCCTTCCACATTCCTCCCACAAATCAGTTCCAAAAGGCTAAAAGCCACACAACAGTAATAATCCCACTTCTCTGTACCAATTTTACTGTTGTAGCAGTTTCTCCTTGCTGGGCCAAACATCCAACCAGAAGCAGCTTGTGGAAGGAAAGGGTTTATTTTGGTTCACAGAAGCTCTATGAGGGCAGGGAAAACCGTGACATGAGCACAGGCTGGACATCATCTCCTTCCTGCTGGGAGTGGTGGTGCACGCCTTTAATTCCAGCACTGGGGAGGCAGAGGTAGGAGGATCACCATGAGCTCAAAGCCAACCTAAACTAGATCAGCCTGGGCTAGAGTGAGACCCTACTTTTGGGGGAAAAAAATCTCATTCTTGTGCATGGTATTTTATTGAGCACAATCTGTTTAACCAATCCCATATGATTGGGGAATGGTTAAACAGACATGAGTAATTTGGACTTTTTGCTTTGTAAACAGTGCTTCAGTGAACATTCTTAAAAATAAATCTTCCTCTTACTTCCTTTTTACTTAACTGTGCTCATTAACTGTATATTGTCAAAACGATTTTTAATTTAGGAAGAACAGAACAGATTTACTATGTAATTATGTATACACTCCTGGGATTGAACTCATGTTAGTTTTGTCTTAACTACTTTAAATCTTCAACTTTCAAGGAACCCTGACCTTGCTCTTTAAAGCAGTCATCCAACTTCTGTTTTACCAGCCTGTTAGGTACAAAATTGAATTACATTGCTGTATCTTTATTTTCCCAAGTCTCAAAAATTCCCCAGCTGTTTCCTGGACATTTGCATTTCCTTCATTATGCCCTTCACATTTGTCCTGACTCCTCTTGGAAGCATGGTCTTCCTATGGAGACCTTTGTTGGGCTTGACAGTTAGGATTTTGCACGTTTTCTCAGTTGTTGCAGGAATTGCATTTTATATCGTTTACTTTTCATAGTCTTTATAGAATTAATATGGTTTCACTCTACAAGCACTGTAAAAACTGTTAAAAATGAATATAAAGGCTTCATCACCATAGAGGTGATACTGTATGTGTGATATACATGAGACCATCTCAGCCAATAACAGGCCCATATAGAACAGTAAATAGCATAGCATATATAGCCTGGGTTTTTCCATCTATCTTTAAGTACTCTCTGTGGTGTCCTTATAATGACAAAAATTATCCAACAACACATTTCTCAGATCATATCCCCAACATCATGAAATGCACGACTATACTTATAAGCCAATATTAAAGCTCTTATAATTTTTGCATTAAGTCTCACCATGCATTTTTTCACACCTTTGAAAAATTTTATTTTTCCCTTTAAAAATTATTTTATTATCCACACACATACATGTATATTTGTGAATTATAATAGATTATACTCTTTTATCCCCCATGCCTGCTCCTGTTTCCCTGAGGACCCTCTCAGTAGGGTTGTGGTTGTCACTGTGGGGTCATGAAGGTCTCAGTCAGTCCCTGTGGGGTAGTGGGGAGCCTTGCCTCTGGGCATTCCTACTGTATTAGTCAGGGTTCTCTAGAGGAATCAGAGTTGACAGAATGGATTGTAGTGAAAGGGAATTTATTGGGGTAGCTTACGACAGTCCAACAATAGCAGTCTGCAGGCCCACAGATGAAGAAACCAGTAGCTGTTCAGTCTATGTGGCTGGAGGTCTCAGCAGTCCCAATCCAGTCCTTGGGAGCGGCTGCTCTTCAAGTCCACGATGTGAGGCCGAGAAAACTGGGTTCTGATGCTAGTGCAAGTCAGTAACAAGCACCGGCAGCCAACAAGCAGGGAGGCCAGGAGAGAATTTCTTCTCCTTTATACAGGCTTAGGGTGGGGTCTTGCAACCCTGTCCCAGACTTAATGGCTTCCTGAGTCTCTAGAACTTCCTTCCTGCACTGCCCACACAGCAAAGGATGTTTACTTCTAGCTTCTTTGAGCTTCCTTACATCCTGCCCCCTACTGAGAGGCTGCCTTCCTGTGAACATCCTCAGAGACCCACCCAAGATTACTTGAAAGGTCAAGTTGACATCAAAACTTAACCATCACACCTACCCACTCTGTAGCCCTTACAATCTTTCTGCCCCCTCTTCTGCAATGTTCCTTCAGTCATGACTGTCTGTTTTAGTGTTCTCTGTAGCCTCTGGATTCCTGCTTTGATGGGTTTTGATTGATCACCGTGTCTGTCACCATTGCATCGGAGGTGGTTGTCAGGCTAGCAGTAAGATCACCATGCATTTTTAAGAAACTAAGGGAAAATAGTCATTTTTCCACATATTTGCTATCCTATGGTTCTTTATTATGTACGGGAGATCCCTACTTCCATCTGGGGTCTAGAATCCTGGGCTCACAGGATTTGGCTTTGTCTTTCAGTGCTCTGAGTCTATTTCCACAGAATGCTGGTGCTCAGCATTTATACCCAGACCCTGAAATTCCTTTATCTTTGCTTTTCAGCACTTCACCAGCAGGTGCCTCTGTGTAGTGCCCTTGTGTTGGACTCACCAAAAATATTAAATCTATTTGTTTCCCACTAAATTTGGAAAATTTACATCCATTGTACCTTTGAGGATTTTTTTCTCTATTCTTTCCTTTTCCTTCTAGGACTCCCAAAGTATTTTTTCTGAACCTTTGCCTTGTCCCTAAGAGTTGATTAAGTTTTCATAAATTTTTTCTGGTCTTTGGATTGAGTACTTTCAAACAATCTATATTCATGTTCATGATTATTACTTCTTCTGTGAAATTCTATTTTTTTTCTTTTGGAGGCAAGATCACACTAGTAGCCCAGGATGGTCTTAAAACTCTCAAGTCTCATACCTCTGGCTTCCAAGTACAGTGATCACAAGTGCCACCATGGTCAGATTGAAATTTTAATTTAAAATTTTCTTCATTCTGCTAGTGTTTTTAAGTTGCAGTTGTTGTGTTTAAATCTTTATTGATTCTTCTTTGATGTTTCCATTATGATAGTGACATTTATTTTTGCATTTATTAAAAAGACATATTATTTTATTTTGTTGAGCATAATTAACAGATGCTTCAAAATTCTTTGCTGTTCATTTTTGGATAATGTTTGGGTTAGTCTCCACTGATTGCCTTTTCTCCTGATGCTGGGTCACAGTCTTCTCCCTTTTCAAATGTCAAATAATCTTGGATTATTTCTTGTGGTTGTGGTATGTTGTTTAGACTTAGAAATTTGTTGTATAAGATTGGGGAGGTGGCTCAGAAGTTAAAGGCACTTGGTTGCAAAGCCTGTTGGTCTGGGTTTGATTCCCTAGTCAGATGAAAAAAGTGGTACATACATCTGGAATTATTTTGCAGTGATAAAATACACAAACACACACATATAAATAAATAAATATTTTTTAAAAAATTGTTGTATATCCTATTAAGAGTTTTGATAGGTTTACAGCTGTCTGAGGGAAGACTGAGTCTAGATAAACCTTATATACCAGAAGTAACTATTCATATTTTGTATTTTTAAAATTAGAATGTAGCTGAAGCATCTTTGTACATATTTACTTATATTGGTATTACTTTTTAATCCAACTGTCTGGTCCTACCCTTTAAAAAAGCAATAGAAAAAGTTCAATCACATTTTTTCTTCCTTTATTCTTTGATTTATAAGAGATTTTGTTAAGAATATTGACTTTTATTGTTATTTGTGTCCTCTGTTTCCCTTGGTTATTTGTTGTTATTGTTGCAGTGTGGGAGCAAAAACTCTATAGTTCAAGTCCAATATCAGACCTGTGTTGTTTTGAGAGAGAACCTCATGATGTAGCTCAGGCTGGCCTTGAACTCAATATGGAGTCAAAACTGCCTCAAACTCTGGATTCTCCTTCCTCTCTTCCCCAGGACTGGAGTAACAAGTGTGTGCCCCCATGCCCAGGGCTGGAATAACAGGTGTGTTCCCCCATGCCCAGCACCCTGGAAGCTTGAATTTTGGTTGTAGCTAGATTTATAGTTGTGTTTCACAATTGCTACATTTTTGGGTCAAGCTTAGAAAACTTTTCTGATAGCTACTCTGAAATATTTTTTAAAATATATTATTTATTAAGTTGTTAGCAGAGAGAGAGAGAAAGAGAGAGAGAGAGAGAGAGAGAGAGAGAGAGAATGAGTGCACCAGCCTCTGCAAAGAACTCCAGATGCATGTGCCACCTTATGCATCTGGCTTTACATGGAGAATCAGACTTGGGTCATTAAGGTTTTGCAGGCAAGTGCCTTAAAGAGCTGAGACATCTCTTCAGACCATGAAATATTTTAACATAGATCTATGTAATCTGCACTCACCATTACCAGGCTCTTTATAACTTAAGATCCCTTGATTTGCTGGATTGAATCAGGAAATGTTTTTAGTTGTATCTTTATTATTCATAATTAGATACATTGAATGAGCAAATAATGTGTTGGTATCCCCAATTCCCTGATTTCCCTCCTCCTAGCCCTCAGTTATCTGGATATCCTCCTCCATGGGCAGACTGGATCAGTCCATGGGGTAGGGGGTTATGGATAGCCTAGGAGTCAACCCGGTTCCACCCCCCTTTTGTATGTTGTTACTGAGGGGGGAGATGTCTCTGGATATTCTCCTCTACCATGGTTCTTATAATCTAAGAAATGTTTTTTTTTTTTTGAGACCTCAGGGGATCTATTTGTCTTGAATTTCTGAATACTGGAGAATTTCTGGCTTTTCCACCTCTTCAGTGTGAATAACATGTTCATGATACTTAGTACTACTAGGTGGCATTTTTATTCAGAATTCTGTACACCCTGGTCCATTGTCTTCTGACTCTAGATGTTAAAGGACAGTGTGGGCAAGCCTGAGGCCAGATCGCATTCACTCTCCTGTTAGGTGAGCTTGCTTATTCTTTCTGACGGTTATGGAATTCTTATTTTCCCTCTGTTTCAGATAAATTCTTGTTTATAATTCTATCATCTTACTACAAATCATTAATTTTCTCCTAAAAATTTTCTTCCATCCTATTTCCTCCCCATCTGTTCTACTTTGTGCTCCTTCTGAGATGATATCGTTTTCATTTATCATCTTTTGATTTTCATGAGTCTAAACTGCCATCACACTCTTCAGGTGAGTTTGTTGTCTTATCAGAGCTCATTTCCTTTCTTGAATTACTCTAAGTTTTGTTCTTCCAAAAGTCCATCCTAATTTTGGGGGGAACATGGAGAAGTATTTGCTTAAGCTTCCTCTGTTTCTGAAGTGATTCATCCACTGTTAACTTTTAGTCTGTTTTGGCTTATGATATCCTTCCCCCAGCGCCTGACAGGCTTGAACCATATTTATTTATGTGGTGTCGAATCTCAAGTGATACTGAAGGCGGATATAAGATAATGGAGAAGCATACAGAGTCTGCAGCCAGATAGGCTGGGATGAGATCTCAGCTCTGCCACATACCAGTTCTGTGACCTTGGACAACTGAATTGGTATCTCATTACCTGTCCTTTAGGTCTCTTGTGAGGAGTAAAGTGCTCAATACAGTGTCTGCCACAGAGTACTCAATGTGCACTGGAGAAAGATAACTCTGGTCATTATTTGATTAAGGGAGCGATGCTATGTATCTTGCATCATTTTGATAATATTCAATATGTAAAGGATACTAATGTAATTCTTTTTTTTTGTTTATCCCCTTAAGTTACAAATTGGATTATTTGTGAAGTTTGTTATTGTCTACCAACAAAGAACTATCCCCATCTGCTGGTTGTACTAAAAAATTAACAAGAAAAGGTTCTTCAAATATGATTGGTGAATAGATGCTTCTTATTGTATCTATTGTGGCTTGCAGCAGTCTTATGAGCAAGGAGCTCCTACCCCCCCAAGGAGCTCCTACACCCCAAGGAGCTCCTACCCCACTTCTTGTCACCAAGGCAACACTGAGCTGATAAGGTCCAGATGCTTTTCTTCTCACATTCATTGTGACATCAGTGTGTCACAATGTCTACTCCCAGTGCCTTCCAACTCTGTCTATCTGATTCCTAGGGACTCCCATAAAGGCTCTCTCATATCCTCATTCCAAGCCCTTACTTGCTCACTCCTCTTCTCCCTCCCTACATGCAGCTTTCTCCCTCAACATCTGTTCTCCAGCTGCAGGAACCACTTCTGAGATTCCTTGCTGTCAGCTGCCTGCTTCCCTCTTGGCCCAGCTCACCATGAAGTTCTACCATGATTCCTTCCCTTCCCAGGGCCTTTCCCCACAGTATTGTGTAGTCTCCAGGCTGTTAGGAATTTGGTAAGACAGACCTTACTTCTAATTACTCCTTTCCTTCTATGTTCCTGTAACACTTTGATTAAGTTTCTAACAATGCCTTCACCGCAGCTTTCTACCCCGTGACTGTCTGCATCCTTGTAATCCAGTCCAAGTCCAAGGCATCACAGACATGAAAGACTGCTTCTTCCCTACAGCTGTATCTCCAGTTCCAAGACCAGCCTCAGGCTTCTAACAAATTCCAAATCTTCATTTCTTGATCTGGGTTGCTCTGATGTTTCTTTGCCTCTGATTTCATCAGTGTTCAGATATTTTTTTTAAAAAAAGACTTTTCATTTTGAAGTACATTCAAAACAAGTTAAAAAACTACCACAAAAATTCCCACACACTCTCCCATCCAATTCCCGAAGTCCTAATATTTTACATATAACCACAATACATGATCAAAACCAGGAAAATGACATTGATGCTTTCTTCAGATTTTGCAAATTGTCTCATTAACGTCCTTTTTCTGAACCAGAATCCAATGCAGAACCACACATTATATTAATTTGCAATGTTTCCTTAGTCTCCTTTAATCTGGGATAGTTCCTTCTTTTGGATTTGCCTTTTATGACCTTGAAACTTTTGAAGGATACTGCCTTTCAGTTTTGTAGAATATCCATCAACTACGGCGTGTTTTTATTGTTTCCTTATGACTACATTTAGGTTTACATGTTTATTAAGAAACCCCTTCAAAGCTGCTAGGTATGGGGCACATGTCTAGAACCCCAGCCTTGGAGAGGTGGAAGTTGGAAGAGTTCAAGGCTACCTTGAGCTTTCTCCCGCTCTGTCTCAAACAACCAGAGGCTGAAAATGCAGCTCATTGGTAGAGCACTTGCCTAGCATACAGAGGTCCCTGGGTTCTAACCTCTGCACCACACAACAAACAAATAAGCAACAACAACAACAGATCCCACCAGGGGAATACAATGTCCATCTGTCCTGTTATTGGTGATGGGGCTTGGCTAAAGTGGTGCTTATAGGTTTGTTACTCTAAAGCTCTTATTTTTCTTGTGTAATTTACAGGTGTCTTGTAAGATTATGTAGCTCTACTGGTTCTCTCTATACTTCTACTTCACTGATTTTATTATTCTTTGGTTATTATGGGCTGAATGATTATTACAGTACTAACTTTCTAGTTCCCAGATTTTAAATGGAGCTCTGGAAGTGATTTTCCCATGGTGCATCTCCAGGGCCTGGCCCCAGCATCCTCTCAGTGAGAAATGGTCATTTCAGGTAGCACTCCGGGTCACAGAGATCTCTAATATGAACCGATCCCTTTCTCTTTTCTGCCCCCACCCCCAAAATCTCCCATTTGTGGAGACAAAGAGGCTCTCCTGATGGATGTCAGTGTTCCTGATGAGACACCAAGAAGGGCTATCACAAGTAAATTGATCATGACTTAATTATTAATTCATGCCTCTAAAGTACACACTGTGGAGATTAATGCTCTAAGCCAAAAGATCTTTGGCTCACATTTTTAGAGGTTCCATCTTAAAGGACACCTGCCTAGGCTAAGATCAAGGTAGCATATCATAAATCAAGACCTTTGTGGAAAATGCTTCCCAATCCATTTGGAGTTATGTCATAAAACTGGTGACCTTGGGGATCTTTCCTGAAGCATTCAGGCAGAGTGTTGTTGAGTTTGGAGCATGTGTGAAATTAAAAAGTGCTATAGCTTTGGTTCCTTGACAGAATGCCTTTAGATTCCACAAGTCCCTGAAGTATACTAACTAGAACAAGGTGCAAGTTTGTAGACAGTTGAAAGCAAAGAAAATGTTCCTTTTGCCACATGAGCCATAGACAATTTTCAAGGTGACCAAGTTGAATGACTTCTCTGGTTAGCAAGCTGCTGGCAGAGTGGCAGACTTGGTGAAGGTGACAGTGGGTTAGTCAGAGGGCACCTGCTGTTGATGAGAAGGATGGAGTCTCTATTGTCTCCGAGCATTATGGACCTGGCAGGGAAACATTCCACAAAGAACACAGCCCAGAACATTTATAAGCTAGGTTTCTCCTAGTGATGTAGGCAAATGTTTTGCTTAGAACCTATCTGGATTCCACCACTCAGACCTGCCAGAGATCACTTTGGAACAGCTCGATTTGGAAAGATGCTTAAAGCCAGGTGTGTTAGTACTTACATGCAAGCCCAGCACTTGGGAGGTTGAGGCAGAAGCATTGAGAGATTTAGTCTAACTAACTACATTCAGATCAGCCTGGTACATAGTGAGATCCTGTCTCACTCCCTGAAAGACACTTAAAGAGGTCTAGAGACATGGAATCGAGGGATAGGCCCTGTCAAGACAATTTCATTAGTAGTATTTAATTTTGCTTCTGTGTATGGACCAATCCCTCCTCTTCTGGAATTCTCTGGAGGCACATTGGGAAGAGAACATACAGCAAAACAACCTTACACTAAATATAATCCATTCATTGAATTAATTACTCTGTTGCTTAGTGAATACTTATGGAGTGCCTAGTAATGGATGCCAGGAATAAAGGCAGTGACCAGGAGAGATGAGGTCATTGTCTTTGGGAAATTTGCTTTCTGGTGGAGAAAGAAATAAAAGAAAAGACAAATTAGCAAGCATATTATAGATAATAGTGTTATAAAGAAATTGTTTGGGATTTAGTGACAACTAGTTTGGGTAGGAAAGGCCTTCCTGATCTCAATAGCGGGGCAAGTCTGTTGATGTGAATGAAGACTTGAGGAATGAGAATCCGGGGCATTGAGACCATCCCCTGCAGCCCCGTGGCTGGGCTGTGGTGGAAGAGCAGAGGAAGGGCAGTGGAGCAGAGACAGACTGTGGTCATGGAGAGCTGGGAGCTGCAGGCCTAGCAACAGACCATCATGGGTTTTGCAGGCTTGGCAAGGCAAGAAAGCTTGATGGCTATTCAGAACAGTCTTAAAAACGTTCTTTTCCTAGAGACCTCAAGTTCACAGAAAACCCAAGGGAATCTCAGCAGGAATGAGGCTCTGCACCTCGTCCAAACCCCCACTGATAGTCAACGTGCCTCTCTCCTTTCCATCCACTTTGCACATTCAAAGAATATAAGAGTTAGCCTCTCCCCGGTTTCTCAGAGGCGGAGCTACAGATGTTCATTTCTTTCCTCCACTTCAGGAGGTGTTCGTTTCCTTGCCTTTGCAGCTGGGCTGGTCCTGTGACTGTTGTAACGGAAGGATGTGGCAGGTGGCCGGCAGCTTCATTTCCTTCTCAGCAGATGGGCTCCCAGAGGCTTGGCACTAGAGAAGGAGTTCCTTTATGCTACTGGCAACAGACAAGCCGCAGACAAGGAGGCCCTGGACACACATCCACAGCCCAGCTTTGCCACCAACCCTAGTCATTGCAGTGACCACGCTGGTGACAGGAAGAAACATGGTGGGTGTCCTGTCTCCAGACCACCTTGCATTGAGCAGGGACAATCAGATCGTTCTACCTTGTCATGGACCTTAAGACTGTGTGTATCATTAAATTCTCACTTGGTGCTGGGTTGTGTGTTCCATGGCAGCAGTTCACTGAAGGCAAGATTCAAACACAGAGTTAGAAAACAAGGCTGGGCCAGAGACAGCAGAACTTAGATCTCCTGCACCCACATCAACAGTGAAGCATGGCTCTCATACCTGCCACCCTGGTCCTTTTGGGCAGTGGAGACCAAAGAAGCACTCTGGCTCCCTCGGGAGCTTGCTGTTTCAAAAAGTGGGAGACTCCATCTCGTGGAAACAGAGATAAAAGAAGACAGCTGACCTTCTCCTCTGTCTTCTACATGTATGTGCACAGATGTACACACACACACATGAAACATTATACACACACCACATATACTATACACACATGTGCAACAAAAAAAACCCTCATAAAATAAAAGAATTGGAAAACATTTCTTTGAGGAAAATCAGTGTTTTACAAAGAACTCGCAGAGCTGAGCTGGTAGGTAGTGGAGGATCAGGACAGGACCCAGGCCGTCAGCACTGGACAGTCCTGGGGCAGAATCAAATCACCTTGGTTCTGAGCCTCTGGACTGTCCAAATAATCATCCATGCCTGTAAGCCTTCATATGAGACACTGCATACAAGTCCTTGGTACATAATAAGAGCTCAGTTAATTGTCACTATCCTGAAGGACTGATACTGGGGGAGCTCCCAGCAGGGTGTTAGGCTAGGAGCCCTGTCACTGCTGGAGGTCTTGAGAAAGCAGGTTGTGTAGCAGCAGAAGGCCGCCCACCCAAACTTACTATTAAGTTTCCGTATGTGTTGATACGTGATGTCGACACAGTATTTCATAATATTGAATCACGAACAACTCACCCTTCCTGATTCTTTCAGTGCTGATAAAAACCAAAGCAAAAATACTACTATAAACATAATGCCTCTCTACCTTGCTCATCTACCCACTTTCCTTTCTCTATTTTATTATTATTATTATTATTATTATTATTATTATTATTATTATTATTATTGGTGTGTATGCTTGCTTTTGCTTTTCATTTCAGCAGACAGAATATAACCTTAGGTTTAGAGTAAGCATCAGCATAAAACTAGACAAATAATTTTTATTTTATTTTTTGTCTGTTACAGTTTTCTTTAGAGCTTGTTAGAATGATTCTGTTGTAAATAAAAGAACCGAGTCAGTTCACACAAAGAGTGTTAGAGCCGGATGTGATGGCACCTGCCTAGAATCCCATCACTCGTGAGGTCCTGACAGAAGGATCATGAGTTTAAGGTCATCCTGGGCTACACGAGATACTGTCTTAAACAACAACAAACATTCAGTAAGAAACTGTACAAGTGGTGTAAGGTGCAACAAAGATGAAGATGACATACCATTGAATGTTCCCCAAACTTTGTATAGGAACCCCACTTTGTGCTGTCGCAGTCAAGAAAAGCTGACAGAGACATGAGGTCTTCCACCTCGGAGCCCAGTGATGCCAGGGTGACAGCTTCATAGCTGAGGCATTTGCCAATTCTCCTCGGGCCACGCCGGCCTGTGAGCCACCGCACCTGCCCTGGGCCTCCTGCCCAGCAGGATTGTGCCAGCGCAGCTCTCCCTGACCTTCCCCTGTCTGCAGCTCCTGCCTCCTAATGTGCTCAGCACTTTTAGCTGCTCTGTGATAGTCTCAGAGGGCATGGAGATGAGAGCTTTGCTGAAAATGTTCATCTTCTGCAGGAAAGGCCACAGAACACTTAGAGAGGCAAAGGGCGAAAGATCAACGTGGTTTTGGAACAGAAGAGGGAAGAGGGGGCTATGAAATTTGAATGAAGAGTCTGGAAAAAGAAGCAGGAGAAGAAGGTAGATGGCTTTGTACTTAGAGTGAAGAGAGTGAGCAAGGGTACAAGGATGGGAGTGTTGTAAATGAAGGGGCTGCTTAAAAGCTAAAAATGTCCATGTAATTCTAATCACACTGCAGTGCTAATCTCATGCGCTGAGTGAAATGCTGGCATTTCTCTCTGTCACATGGTGATTCTGTTACTCCATGATCCTCCCAGGTATCACCTCCTCCGTGAAGTCTTCCTGGTTCATAGCACCTAAAATAGCACTTTCCTTGTTCCTTAGTCCTGATTGCACTGTGGCTTTCTTTATCACTTATCAATAACAGAATTTTATTGGTGATTGACTGTCGTTCTCTCTTCTATCACATAGCAATTCCACGAAGGCAGGGACTTCCCCTGCCACTGTTTTCTCAGCCAGAAGAGGCATCCAAGAAATAAATGGTGGGAGAACTAATCCCACCGATTAATGTTTATAAGTTTCATAAACATTACATAAAACTATTAGGCTTGAAAGATGAATTAGATAGGAATTTTCCCTTTAAGAAATTGTCTATCATAATCTACTAGTTTCTGAGGGCTCACTGTGTGCTAGGCATTTTACACACATTATACTACCTTTAATGACTAGAAGTGATATACCATATAAACATACTTAATAGCACGTAGACGCTGACCTATCTGCACTGTGCAGTGCACTCAGAGATATTCAAGAACATTGCCAAGATCTACTAACCAAATGAAGCTGTGGCCAGCCCCACATCCCACCACAGGAGTAGGGCTCTACATGTATCCAACTGTGTGCACAGTGACTCAAATGATCTTTATCATCCGAGCATCTCATTGGGGAGCTGAAGGCCCAGGAAGGGCCTGGGGAAGCCCATCTTCCTTGCCAGCTGCCCTCTTGGTTCTACCAGGTGCCAAGTCCATCCAAACGGAAGAGAGAATGGCAAGAGACAGGAGGGAGGGCTGTGCAAGTAGCCAGCTAGGAGATATTTACAGAGACTGAGGGAACAGGCAGGGGGGGCCATGTCCCCTCTCACTTCCTCTGAGTGACCCTGCGCTAAGGGAGTCCAATCTGAGGTGTGGCATGGGTTTTCCTGGACCCAGTGGTGCAGTGAGGCCCCTCAAAGGCAAAGGCAAGGCGCCTGGCCTTCCCATATCTGCAGAGCTGTGCTGGTGGGGGTGTCTGTGGCTTCCTCTGTTCCCAGCTCTCCTTGCAATCAGTTGTTGCTCCAGCCACTTTGGAGCCGTATTTTCCAAGTTCACCATTACAAGATGGAGGCCTTTCTCCTGACTCAGGCCCAACAACCACACAAACCAGACTAAGCCCACCCAGAGGTCAGATTCATCTGTCACTGCAGCTGGTGCTGATCTCCTCAGAGCATGTGTGTCTCTCATGTGCTCTTCCCAGCTTGCTGAAGCTGAAGTGATTACCGCTAACAAGAATGTCTGCCTCCGTTCCTTCCTGCATTAGCAGGGTTTCACTTAACCTTTCGTGGGCATGGCTGATGGTACAACTTGATCCTGAAATCACTTACTTCTCAGAAAGTAACGGTGATGGAATCGAGTCTGTGTCTGCCTCCATACTATGCAATTGCTTTCT